>JADDOH010023845.1:0-85172 GCA_016648135.1 Agrypnia vestita | reverse complement strand
CATTAGGGGACCCGCTTGAAGCATGTATCCCATGTAAATAAGTTTTTATGTTAATTGATTCACTAAGAAATGCCACGATGTCTGTATAATTTTAGCCCTTTGTTTTGTATCTCTATGTCACATATTGACAAATATGTTTGGTCCAACTAAGAAGTACGATAGCTTGTTTTATTTAAGCTAAAATTAAAAATAAAACTAAGTATCAAGTACATGTTGTCATTGTTAAAGAAGAAAAAATTAAAAAGAAAAAGAAAGGAAGAGGATATGCGGAGTGGTAAATTTTAAATGTAAATGATAAGGATTGACCTGTAATGATGTAATGTATAAATAACGTTGAATCAATGTTAATGATAAGGATTGACCTGTAATGATGTAATGTATAAATAGCGTTGAATCAATGTTAATGATAAGGATTGACCTGTAACGATGTAATGTATAAATAACGTTAAATATTGAGAGGCCTACTGTAAGAATCAAACCGACGACTTAATAATAAGATTAATATTGTAATGCATACTCAAGGAATTTTACTGTGATCTAATGAAACCCTGCGTCAATCCCATGTAATTAGTCAATAATGGTAGAAATAACTGCTCGATAAAAATATGTCTGGCGTGTCGATTTAATTAAGTATGTATATGTAAGCAGTTTTATTTTTGGGTAATGTTGGGTAAAGTGTTGATGCGGATTTGTGTTTTCAATTTTCCGCCTTTGCCAATTTGTACTGTAATATTGTCCTTAAGTTTAATTCATTTTGCAATGTGTTTTGGTGACGGGATAGGGATATGAACAGTGAACAAAGCGTTCGTGAAATAACAAAGTGTTTAGGCCTACATACCAGAAAAGCATCGAGATTAGCCGCAAACTGGGAGAACAATAGGGGGCGGAAGGGAGGCAACATTGGGTTCAGTAACCAATAGCGTCAATCGGGACCTAGGAGGGATCGTGAGAGACGAATGGACGATGGAGGCGGGCATCAAAGGAGCCAATCGGCGGAAGACCAGCTGGAGGCTTCCCCTCGAGCCCCCGCGACCACACCCTGGGTCGCCGGAGAGAGAATATAAGGCGAAACCAGCCGCCAAGAAGGCAGTCGAGTTGAGGAGTTGAAGTTGGAGTTAGGAGTTGAAGTTAGAAGCTGAAGGTGGAGAGACCAGGAACTCTAGCCTGACCCGTAAAATCGGTCCGGCCGAATACCCTGGTAACTCTCGAAGAAAGTAAGTCCGAACGGTAGCGACCACCGAATCGGCATCGCGACGCCAGAAACGACGTATCAGAAACCGCGACGCACAGTGTACCGCCGCGACGCCCAGTGACAAAAGAAGCGACGTCTCGCTACCGACCGCCACGACGCCGACGTCAGAAGCCGCCGACGTAGCCTGCACAGTCAGAGGACGACGCCGACGCCAGAAGCCGCCGCCCACCACGAAGCAGCACGAGGAAGACACTTGCCGAACTCTCCGAAACAGGTTACCCCGATCTAAAGACTTTTTCTCCGCCCACCTGTTTCTACCGAAGTGTTAATTTAATCTCGTCACCATACATTTTAGCAGTAAGATCAGATTTTTTATGTGTTTTGTCTTTTTTTCTTTCTTTGTTTATAATTTGGTCCTCTCCCTCTAAATTAGGGTTCATGTAATTTTTAAATTAGTAACCACTTTGCTGCGTCGTATGTAAGTTAAGATTAATGTTTCATGTAAATTAATTTGCTACAGTGTCCAATATAGAGACTTGTAAAATTGTTTCGATTTCATTATTTTTCTATCCCTTCACCCGCCTCGAGATATCAGTGTCCTAGTCAGTCACCTGACGTTTTGATTGTACCTAGGGGAGGGCGTAACCGCCGGCAAACGTAGATCTGAGATCTCCCGGCCGGTTTACTACACCGTGATTTTATATCACCTCTGACCCCTCTGACCTTACCCCCCCTACTCTGAACTCCGGTATATCAAGTGGCGCTTCCAACGCGGGGCTCGTGCGTATAAAGCACGCCGGAAAAGGGTTTTCTAGCGGATCCCACCCTGAGATTTAGATTAAAGACACTGATATCAAGCGAGTGAAACGAGGGATAATAGAATCAAGCCGATCGGTTGGTACTTATACCTTAAAGTACCTGGCGCCCCGGGTTTTAGTATTAATTAAGGTCAGATCATAATAGCTTTTCCCCGATAAGTTTCTTATTGTAAGCTAGTAAGATAACAATAACAGGGAACAAACTTTATCGAGGGAGCGACACCTAGCGGCGAGGGGAGGGAAGCGCGGTGGACGGAACCGGGCGGTTTGGTTCGAAGGCCCGCTAAATCATAGCTTCCAGAAAGCCCGACTAGGCCGAAAGGTAGTGCGGCCAGCCGAACACAGAGGTCTCCGCATATAAGGAAAGATACCAACCCAGTGCCGATTAAAGTACTAAATAAAATGTTTCTGTCCTTAACGCCTAGTACCTAGTAATTGACAGATTTTTTTTCGCGAACAAGAGGGTTATGTTTTTTTTGGATTAGTAAATCGTCATATTTAGTTCATAGAATGATAAATTGTGTATTTTCTTTTCTCTTCCATCAGTAGGCAGTAGAATAGAAATATTAATAATTATTAGGATGCCGCAAACCTAATCGCGTCCTCAGTTTATTTTATTATATTTAACTACGGCTGTACACGCTCGGCATAGGCTATTAATTAAAAATAAGATATAGCAACAAGAAAAATACATAGACAGAATAACATCAGATTTCTGCCACGCATCTTTGGAGTTGTGACAGACACCGTTTCGGCGCCGGCGGAAACAAATTGTAAGAATGTTGGCGTTGTCTTTATCCTGCGGTTGAGCTTGGTTTAATAATAAAGAAAGGGAAAAAGCCGACACCTTGCTCGCCCCGAGCCGACTCCGACTTTGACAGATCGCGAACACATACACTGCATAGAGCATAGAGAAACTAAGACGGGATATAAGGCTGCCGAGACTTCGTCGCGTTCTGGCTTTGCGGGGTTAGTTGTACAATTTCGCGGATACCGAAGGGACGTGTAAAGGGTCCCATACACACGAGATGAGCAAGAGGGCCACGACCCGTGGCAACATGAACGGAGCGAACGCCGAGGGCGTCGACGCAGGTCTGCAAACAGACGAACGGCCTGAGCGCTTTGCAGACGCCGGCACCATGCAGCGGCAAACATGCGTGCCGAGGGTCCTGGAGGACCACTTCAGTGGGCTGGCCGAGGAGGACCCAGAGCCGTTTATAGGAGCGTGCGAGGCATTCTTCCAGGCGGTGGGCTGCGCGGCAGTCACCCAAGTGGAGAAGGCCGCCCCACGCCTGAGGGGCGAGGCTCGCCAGTGGTGGCGACCACACTCGGGCGGACGCTGGACGTGGGCGGAGTTCAGCGCCCAACTACGCCAGCGCTACGGCGTAAAGGCGGCCAGGTCCTCGCTGCTGGTCAGCCTGTACGGAGACCCGCACCGCGGAGACGAGAGCGGCGTCAGCTTCCTCCAGCGGAAGCAGCTGGTGTACGAGAGGCTGCACGGAGCCGAACCAATGGACGGGGCGTGCCCCGACATCATCGCCCTGATGAGGCCAAGGTACCGAGACGTCCTCGAGGCGGGTCTAGTCTTCGGTACCTACACCTTCGAGACCCTGTAGGCGCGGGTCTCGTCTATGGACTTCCCGCGGGAGCCGCTGTTCGGGAGGCCTCTGGAGCGCCAGGAGCGCCAGGACCGGCGGGAGCGCCAGGAGCTCCCGGAAGGCCGCCAAGGGCGGGAACAGCACGAGCAGCCGGGGCACCAAGCGCCACCAGCAGCGGTCCGCTCCCAGCAGCCACGGAAGCTGCAAGCACCGGAGCCACCAGGCAGGAGCAACTGGCGCCAGCCCCAGGTGGTGGCGCCCCCGCCTAGGGTACTCCAACCGCGAGGGGGGCTCCCGAAATGCTATTACTGCCCTGGGAGGCACTTCAACCGGGACTGCACGGAGAGGAACGCGTACCTCGCGCAGACGTTGGGAAACGGGAATCGCCCGGGCGGGGACCCGACCGGACGCGGGCCCGCCCAGGGCCGCCGCCAATAACCGACGAGGGCGGGAGCAAGCTGGTCGACCGGGAGGTGGAACGAGCCACCGAGACCATGCGGGTTTCGGTGCCCGCCGCTACGGCGACCACGCAGGGGACGGTCGCATGCGCGGAGCGCGGCGACCATCACAACGAGCGGGCGGCAGAGTGGGCGGACTACGCAAAGCGGTCACTGCTGCCCATCGCCGGGACAACGACGCGAGTGGTGTTCGCCTGCGTCGTACTGCTGGTACTTGTGCTGCACGACGTTTATAAGACAGTGGTAGAGACTTTTTCTCGTGTGGCACAATGTATCGCGAACAGCGAACCGTGTTCCGAGAGGGACGGTTACAAACCGAGTGTGCTCGCGGGAAATACCACCGCGTGCGGGCCGGGGGCGGAATGTCACGCGACTCCCGGCCTGTGTTCCACGTTACCGCGAGTGAGGATGACGACCTCGGGGCAGGAGTACGAGGCGCTGGTGGACTCTGCAGCCTCACACAACCTGGTGCGGGCGGGCCTGGTGCCCCACCAGCAGCTCCGGGATTGTCCCCTAGAGCGGATAAACCTGGCGGAATCCGGGGCGGCGATGAGGGTTCTGGCGGAGACCCGGCTGCCTTGGGCGATCGCTGGGAGCGAAGGCCAGGACAGGTTCCTGGTGGCGGATGGACTCCGCGAGAGCGTCATCCTGGGGAGCGAGTGGCTGAATAAGCAGCGGGCGGTGGTCGACTTCTACCGGGGGTGCCTGCACTTCGGGGTACACGAGAGGGCGACCGCCCACCTGCTGACGGCCGGACGGCGGGCTGAAGCGAAAGGGGCGAAACTGCCGACACTTCCGCCGCTGCCGGAGAGCGAGAGCCGAGAACTGGCAGGGCTGCTGGAGGAGTTCAGGGAACTGTTCACCCCGTACGCTGGACCGGCGCCCTTGCAGCCCCATGTCATCCGGCTCAGCGACGAGAGACCCATCCGTCTGGCGCCGCACCGGCTGTCCGACGTGAAGAAGCGGAAGCTCTATGAACAGCTGGAGGGCATGCTAGCGGACGGCGTGATAGAGGCCAGCAGGTCACCATATTGCTTCCCAGTGGTGATGGCCCCGAAGAAAGGGGACGACGAGTACAGGTTCTGCGTAGATTACCGGCGCCTCAACGACGTCACTATTGGAGAGATATCGCCCCTGCCGGTGATCCACGAGACCTTGAAGGACCTCGGGGCGGCCAAGGTATTCACGACTCTGGACCTAAATAAGGGGTACTGGCAGGTACCCTTGGCCCCTGAATCGAAGCACCTGACAGCGTTCGCCACCCCGGACGGCGCGTGCTACCAATTCAGGGTGCTGCCTTTTGTCCTGAAGGGGAGCGCTGGGACGTTCCAGCGCCTAATGTGCCAGGAGGTCTTAGCCGGTTACCTCCGGGACTTCTGCCTGGTGTACATCGATGACATCATCGTCTACTCACCAGACTGGAAGTCCCACATGTACCACTTGCGGCTGGTGTTCGAACGGCTCCAGCAGTTCCAGCTCCGCTGCGCGCCGGACAAATGCACGTTGGCGGCGGACAGTATAGAGTACTTGGGGCACAAGGTCACCCCAACCGGGAACCGGCCCCAAGCCATACACGAAGGGGCCATAGCTGCTGCCACTCCGCCTCGGACAAGGAAGGAGTTGCGCGCTTTCCTGGGGCTCTGTAACTGGCTGAGGGAATACGTGCCCAAGTTCGCCGAGATGGCAGCCCCTATGACGGACCTGATAAGCCCCAAGAGGCCGTTCAAATGGTCGCCTGCCACCCAAGAGAGCATGCAACGGGTGCAGCGAGCGTTGGCGGGCCAATTATCACTCGCACGCCCCGACCCCGCCCGCGAGTTCACGGTTCAGACGGATGCCAGCAAGCTGGGAGTAGCGGCCGTCCTGTACCAAGCCCGAGCCGATGGCGGACGGGACATAGTTTCATATGCCAGCTCCAGGTTCAGCCCGGCCGAGCAACGGTGGCACTCCAATGAACAGGAGGCATTCGCGGCCGTGTGGGCGGTGAAGAGGTACCGCCCGTACCTGGAAGGCCGGCACTTCACGCTGAGGACGGATAACCGCGCCCTCACCTGGCTGAGGAGTGCCAAGGACCAACGGGCCAAGTTGACGAGGTGGGCCCTACTACTCCAGGAGTTCGATTTCTCCATTGAACACTGCCCGGGCAGGGAGAATCAGCTCCCGGACGCTCTCTCCCGCAACCCCGCGGATATACCAGTCGAGTTCCTCGAATCCGATGACACAGAACACATGACGTATCCAGCGGCGAAGCGGGAGCAACCAGTAGCACAGGTTGCGCAACTGGAAGCGGAGGCAGAGCCTACGCCCAGTTCTACCTCGCCACATGGAGACGACGGCGAGGAAGAGGCGCCCAACCTCGCATTGGCGGAAGAAGTGAGGGAGCGGCAGCGAACCGACCCAGCCACGCAGCAGCGCGTCGGGCGGTTGAGGCGGATCCTGGCGCGCGCAGTGCCACCAGTGGGGGGGCACGAACGGAGGTACGCCAGGAGCTACGCTCTGATCGGGGCCTACCTGTGGAGAAGGAACGGAGGGCAGGGGATGCAGCTCTACGTTCCGCACAGCCTGAAAGGCCGAGTGATGGCAGCCTACCACGATGATAGGGTGGCTGGCCACCCAGGCGCCAGAGAGACCCTCAGGGCGATCCGGAGGTACTACTACTGGCCCAACATGCAGGCGGATGTGGAAGGCCACGTGAGGGCCTGCTGGGTATGCGCGACGACGCGCGCACAACCGGTGCGCCCACCAGCCCAGCTAGGCAGTACCCAGGCTCGTAACCCGTTCGAGGTGGTGGCGGTGGACCTCATGGGACCATACCCAACGTCTACCCAGGGGAAAAGATTTATACTGGTGGCGACCGACTTGTTCACCAGGTGGGTGGAAGCCTTCCCGCTGCGCTCGAGCAAGGCCCCGCAGCTGGTACACCTGCTGGAGACCGAGGTGTTCCAGCGGTTCGGGTATCCGAAGGCGGTGGTCACGGACAACGGGACGCAGTTCGGACACCGTGTTTGGACTGCAGCCATAGAGCGTTGGCAATGTTTCCACTGGACGACGGCGGTATACCATGCGCGCGCGAACGCGGCGGAGCGCCGAAACCAAGAAATTAAGAAGGGGCTGCGGGTGTACCTGCAGGGCCAGGCCCACGGTAGGTGGGACGAACACCTGCCCACGATACTAGGAGCTCTCCGCGGGCGGAGGAATGCGGCCACGGGAGTAACTCCGAGCCAGGCGCTATTGGGTTACGACCTCCCACGACCGGGAGAGTGGTCGGTGCGCTCCCCTGAGGGACTGGTCCTGCCCTCGGCAGAAGCATGGGATCGTACGCCTACGGACGAGGCGATACGGGAGTCCCAGGACAGATACCGCACGGGATATGCGCCCCAGGAACGGGAGGCCGAACGATATGAGACGGGGCAGGCCGTGCTCGTACGGGAGCACCCCCAGTCAAACGTGGCGGCTGGGTACCACGCAGGTTTTGCGGCCCGCTGGAGCGGCCCTCACCAGGTGCTGATGGCGATCGGACGCGGGCGGACGTACTGGGTGAATAAGCGGGGCAAGCCCGTGAAGGTCCACGCTGATCAGATGCGACCCGCACCGCCGCCAAATAACGAGGGGGCCGGGGGATCGAGCCCGCCGGCAGACGCACGCCTAAGGAACGAAAGTGGGACCGCAGGGGAGACCGCGGGCTGATGCGCTCGGGAGTGGTTAGACAGCAGTATATTCCAATGTCCGTACCCGATAGGTAGCCGAGGCGACGACGTAGGCGTATTTGTTTTTTTTTTATTGTTTCATAATTCTCCTTGTCCACAACCGGTCTCAGTGCGAGGCGCGTTAGTGCGGCGTGTGTTTTTTTTTCTCGTATGTGTTGTGGCGCCGGAATATGCAGCGGGCGTAGAACAGAGTCCAGCAAGGCTAGAGCGCTGAATGCGGACGCAGGGATGACGAGGTAGGACGAAGCGAGACGAGCGTGAGACGACGGAGGACCCAGGCAGCGGTCACGAACACGGTTCCATCATCGGCAGGGCGCCGATATGGATGCATAAGGGGGAGACGACGAAGGAAACCGCCGGAGCACAAGGGCGTGTTAGGCGAGGAAGGACCCGAAAGGGGGGTCGCGGGCGCGGACCCCATCGTCGGCAGGGCGCCGACATGGACCCGCCGGAGTGAAGTGAGAAAAAGAGCGAGGAGGGCTGCATAGGAAAACGCACACATACACACACGCACGCACGCAAGTAATAACCGGAAGGGAGATGAGTGACACCGGAAGCCAGAAGGCTGGAGATTTTTTTTCCGTTTTCCCTGTTCCCCAATATAGTTTGATAACCCCTAGGTCAGGAGTCAGTCCGAGATATTTTTTTTTGTTTTTGTCGCCTTGGCTCTTCGCGCGGAACGATAGATTAGGTCGCTGGGCTAATGCTGAAGAGGGAGTGCTAGCGACCATCAAACGCACATCAGGTGGCCTAATAATAACCGGTTCGCGTCAACTCGGGGGGGTGCGTGTTGATGTACCGGAATATGACGCGAACCAGGTTATTAATTTTGTCCTAGGGCAATACCGAAATCAAAGCGCCCATGTTTCGAAGATCACGCGCCATGTGGTCACAGCCCCGGCATGTTCGATCTTTTGTTCGAGGACGAAATATGTGACCTATTGTTCGAAAAAATAACATTGCGACGGACGATCGTCTTAGGATAGCCCGCCATAAAACATATGAAACAATGAATTAGAAAGTTAGGGTTGCCGAGGGCGTTGGGTATCGCCGAAGACATTAATAGTGCACGGCCTTTTGTTAGGATGGACAATACGTTCGCAACCTTTTGTTCTTAAGTAACATCTTGGAAGGGTAAAAACGGTAAACCTTTTCTTGCAGCGGGACGTATATCTCTAACCCCGATTAAACAATAGAAAGAACATCTTGGCCAAATGCGAACACATGGGACAACGGTTTAGAAAGCTGCGTTTGTTAGAGAAGTCGCCATTGTTTTGGGAAAGACATTTTTTAGAAAAACAAGGTAATAATTCCGAAAGTCGTCGCAGTAAACTTACTATTGTCCTCGACAGACAATAGAGATGTTTTAGAAAGCGCTGACATACCAATCTCCCACATGGCGACGCTATCCGCGAGATGTAGGATCGTATAAATCATATTGTTAATATAAGGGCGCGAAGATCCCGCGACGCACGACCAGGCGGTCATTATCAATAAAGATAACAGGGGTCAATCAATTAAGAAGGTAGAGGCCGAATTAGAAATTGAGGCAAAGTGGTGAATCATAATATCAATGTAATATGTATCTAATTAATGAGCAACTGATATGTTTAATTTAAGTAAGGTAATGATTGGTTAGATAACCCAGGCCACCTCTGCAGGTGGATGTTACTCGTTTTATATGTAGTTTCCTCATTTATTCTGTATTCTATTGTTAAGTATCGAAATGAACGGGACATTGCAATTTGAAATAATAACGAGATCATCCCGAATTAATCTAACTTGTAGCAAATAATAGAAAATGTATTGATCGTAACAAAAGGAAAAAAAAATTAATTGTATTATTGCCGACGATGTTTGATATTGATGTAATATATAATATATAACGTAATAGAATATTATCTCGTGAAAAGATGTAACACGGTTGAAGAGATATAAGATTCCGACTTTTTAGTTTTTGAAATCTGTCTGCAGAATGAATTTTAGCACACGGGGTTGAAACAAAATAGTTTAATTAATTGCAAATAAGTAAATGCCGTGTTGGAATAAACATTAATATTACTTTAGATCGAGGCTTTCATGTCTTATGTTTTCATGTATTTACACCTAGTTGAATAATGTTAATTTGTGAGTTTTAATTATTTTTAAGAATAATGTTAATTTGTCATTAGTTATTTAAGCTCCCAATATTGTGTTTTTTTTATACAAATTTGTAGGTTGTAGGTATATAACCTATCTGTAAACATGCAATTATTGTTTTGATTACTCGTTTAAGCAATATAATTTGTCGGTCTATTTTAAAATAGTTGTTTTAATCTAGTAATAATAAAGCTCAAAATAATTCTTGTTTGGAAAATTTTCAATTGTCTGCCTGGTGGAATGTGGCTTATATAATTTTTTAGTGTTCTCTATTTTTATTCTTTTCTTATATTCTTATACCAGGGGTGGAAGAAAGCTGATTTGATAAGATAATGATTAGTATAATGAAAGTCCTAAAAAAAATGTTTTGCATTCAATCCAGCTTACATATTGAAGTAAGAATTTTCATTATTTAGGTGTAAATAATGTTACATTAATTAATTTACGCCAAGTTTTCTTAATTTTTCTTCTAGTAATAAGGTTTAACATAATTTCTTGAAAAAAAAATGTTTATCGAATTTGATTATGTTAGTATATGTAAGCATTCCTTTTGGGCAAGTGGCGTTGATGCAAATTCATGTACTTTGTAATCCCAAAAGAAATTACAAAGATGTATACAGAACATTAACATTAGGGGACCCGCTTGAAGCATGTATCCCATGTAAATAAGTTTTTATGTTAATTGATTCACTAAGAAATGCCACGATGTCTGTATAATTTTAGCCCTTTGTTTTGTATCTCTATGTCACATATTGACAATTATGTTTGGTCCAACTAAGAAGTACGATAGCTTGTTTTATTTAAGCTAAAATTAAAAATAAAACTAAGTATCAAGTACATGTTGTCATTGTTAAAGAAAAAAAATTAAAAAGAAAAATAAAGGAAGAGAATATGCGGAGTGGTAAATTTTAAATGCCGTCCGGTTTATCAAAAAAAAAAAAAAAAATAATAATGATTTTGTGGAGGCATCGAAGATAATCAATGTAGATGATAAGGAATGACCTGTAATGATGTAATGTATAAATAGCGTTAAATCAATGTTAATGATAAGGATTGACCTGTAATGATGTAATGTATAAATAACGTTAAATCAATGTTAATGATAAGGATTGACCTATAACGATGTAATGTATAAATAACGTTAAATATTGAGAGGCCTACTGTAAGAATCAAACCGACGACTTAATAATAAGATTAATATTGTAATGCATACTCAAGGAATTTTACTGTGATCTAATGAAACCCTGCGTCAATCCCATGTAATTAGTCAATAATGGTAGAAATAACTGCTCGATAAAAATATGTCTGGCGTGTCGATTTAATTAAGTATGTATATGTAAGCAGTTTTATTTTTGGGTAATGTTGGGTAAAGTGTTGATGCGGATTTGTGTTTTCAATTTTCCGCCTTTGCCAATTTGTACTGTAGTATTTTCCTTAAGTTTAATTCATTTTGCAATGTGTTTTGGTGACGGGATAGGGATATGAACAGTGAACAAAGCGTTCGTGAAATAACAAAGTGTTTAGGCCTACATACCAGAAAAGCATCGAGATTAGCCGCAAACTGGGAGAACAATAGGGGGCGTAACATATGCGACGCCGGGTCCCGTAACCAGTAACGTCCATCGGGGCCTGGGATGGACCCAGAGGAAGCCAATGGACGACGAGGGTGGATCAAGAGCGGCCCGACCGGGAGACGGTCTACATCATCCGGACCAATAGGGAGCTAAGGGATGCCCCCTTTCCACCGTCGGTCACGCCTCAGGCCGGCGAGAAGAGAATATAAGGCGAAGCCAGCCGCCGAGAAACCAGTCGAGTTGCGGAGTTGAAGTTGGAGTTAGGAGTTGAGTTGAAGTTGGAGTTAGGAGTTGAAGTTAGAAGCTGAAGGTGGAGAGACCAGGAACTCTAGCCTGACCCGTAAAATCGGTCCGGCCGAATACCCTGGTAACTCTCGAAGAAAGTAAGTCCGAACGGTAGCGACCACCGAATCGGCATCGCGACGCCAGAAACGACGTATCAGAAACCGCGACGCACAGCGTACCGCCGCGACGCCCAGTGACAAAAGAAGCGACGTCTCGCTACCGACCGCCACGACGCCGACGTCAGAAGCCGCCGACGTAGCCTACACAGTCAGAGGACGACGCCGACGCCAGAAGCCGCGCCGCCCACCACGAAGCAGCACGAAGAAGACACTGCCGACTCTCCGAAACAGGTTACCCCGATCTAAAGACTTTTTCTCCGCCCACCTGGTTCTACCGAAGTGTTAATTTAATCTCGTCACCATACATTTTAGCAGTAAGATCAGATTTTTTATGTGTTTTGTCTTTTTTTCTTTCTTTGTTTATAATTTGGTCCTCTCCCTCTAAATTAGGGTTCATGTAATTTTTAAATTAGTAACCACTTTGCTGCGTCGTATGTAAGTTAAGATTAATGTTTCATGTAAATTAATTTGCTACAGTGCCCAATATAGAGACTTGTAAAATTGTTTCGATTTCATTATTTTTCTATCCCTTCACCCGCCTCGAGATATCAGTGTCCTAGTCAGTCACCTGACGTTTTGATTGTACCTAGGGGAGGGCGTAACCGCCGGCAAACGTAGATCTGAGATCTCCCGGCCGGTTTACTACACCGTGATTTAATATCACCTCTGGCCCCCCTCTGACCTTACCACCCCCCCGACTCCGGTATATCAAGACGTTGCGAGATAAATATTCATTCGTGTGTGGGGCCTCTCGGACGGTGTCTGGTGCGGCCCTACCTGTGTTGGCGGGTGTTCTGCCCGCCGATCTGCAGGTGATTGAAGCGCATGCTTGCAGTTCCTTGAGGAAGGGACTGGAAGTTACCGTTTTTGGGGTGACCTTCGGTCCCTCGGGTACCGATTACCAGGAGTTTTGCGAAAGGATAAGGACAGTAGTGATTGAAAGATGGCAAGAACGATGGGACACGGTGCCGCAGGGGAGATGGACATATTCCTTCCTCCCCAGGGTCGCCGTGAATGAAAAGGGCAGGGGGGTCCTCCGGCATTTGACCATCATGCGATGCAGTTGGTGTCAAGACATGACGAGTTTAGGAGAAAATTACATGATCTTGGGCTTGCTGCGTCACCCTGGTGTGCCTGCAGTCGCGTCATCTGGGCGTGTGAGTATTTGAGGGATGCAAGAGAAATAATGATCGATGGATTGGAGGGGGTGGGGTACCGTTCCCTACGGAACAGTGACCTCATCACGAATGCTAGGAACCTCGTACTCTTCCAAGAGTTCGTCAGGACGTGGGTGTCGCGTTGGGATCTGCTCCGTGGTTGAACCTCTGTGGACTGTGGATCCATGGCGCTTGACTTGAACTCCAACTTTGTATTGTGTTGTCTGTCCTTCCTGTTTAGGGAGTGAGTCCGTATACCTTCGCTCCCTCACTGTTTCCCTTTCCCGCCCTAATTCTGTGTCCTTTATTTTTGTTTTCTTGTTTTTTCTTTCGATTGGCTCTTCATTTTACTCCCATAACTATTTTCTTCCATTGTTACCGTAAAAATATGTCTTTTTATACTTGTAATATTCGATAACACTATATATGTTTATCTAATAAATGTTTATTTCTGTGTGGGAGAGGTACAGTGAGTGGACTTTTGCAGAATTCTCCGGGTCGCGTTGCCCTTTACGCGACGTGACACGGAGACGGCCTTTTAGAGAAAAAAATATCAACCTGGTGACGTATTAGTCGATAGGTCAGCTTTCGCTCAAAAATGACCCTGGGAAAGCGCTGGGTGTCCATTCACTGATCTTTCGGAAGCTCCCGATCAAGGAGGCCTGGTAGACCGCATAGTTCTTTTCGCAGAGGTTGGGGTTCCGACCCATCGAAGGTGACAGGACTCGTCAAGGGTAGGGAGAAGTGCTCTTCTACGCATACTCTTCCGGTTTATTAGATAAGCTGGTTCTACTCATGAAAATTGATGGGGGGGGTCGAATCATAATAGGATCTGTTGTTCGCGATATAGGTAATAGGTAATGTTCGACTGCTGGACCGCATCCCGACCAATCTCACGCTGCAAGGGTGACGGTTGCATGCACGGAGTTGCATGGCTTGAGAACGCTTTTAGGAATTGGGAAATGAATATACAAGATTATGGGTACGATGGAGAAGAACGTCTGGAGATATACCTACTACAGATGAAGTCCTGTATGTTATGACAGCATATGTAGCGGTACCTTGCCGATCCATATATGATGTTAATACAATGATGTTATATGATGTTATGTTAATACAAACAAACAAACCGATATTATGTTAATATAAACAAACGGCGAGGAGTCGTCGCCTGCAAAGTAAGAACGGAGACTTTTCCTGCTGCATGGAAGAACGGTCATACCCAAGAGCAATGACACGGCAAGATCATATCCAGGCGCATATCGTAAGGAGGAGCAAGCACTAGGAATATTATAGGATTTATTAGGGGCCTCCTCAGTAATGCCTGGTGGGAGATGATAGGTACTCGCCAAGCTTAAAGCCAGGCAATACTATACGCGTAGGCCCGAATAAAGAGTCAATATTTAAATGATTTAAGTACACTCTAAAAGTGTAATTTGCATTTTCGCGTAGGCGTACTTTAACCTTTAAATGATCATGTATTGACTCTGTATTCGGGCTCTAGGTTTCTTTTAATATCCTCAAGACCTATACCTCAGTGACAACAATTAGCTATGGCGGGCTGTCGAGCACCTGAGCGACAAATAAATTTAGCCCACAGGGTTCGGTCCTCAGACTGAGACCTTGTGTGATATTTTTGATGATTTGCTCCTGTTGCTGTTACCGGCGGGGTTTAGCTTAGTGCCGGTTGCATCAACTTGGTTTATAATAATCTTTCGTTTAAACCATCGATCACTGCGTTTTACACCAATCACACAATTCGTTTTCGTAAAAATCTATGGTTTTTACGAAAGATTGCCATAATCCAAGTTGATACAACCAGCCTATGTTTGAAACCTAATCAGTGGTGTTGATATGAAATGATGGTAATGTTATTATGTACCTACCTATTAAACAACGTAGGGTAGACTGGGGACGGTTGAAACAATTTAGCTTTGACCTCAAGTAGTGGATTATCTTCAGTATTTAAACACAATATTTTTATACCATTTAGAGGAATATGTATCTAGCTAACAATTAAAAATGATTTGGTGGCTATATTGCAATAAATTAAGCTGCAATACCACATTAAGAAGATAGGGAATCAATTCAATCCTGTTTCAATTGACCCCATAGTGGGGTCAATTGAAACAGTAAGAGGGGTTGATTGAAATACTCAGGTATTTTTGTAACAATTGAAGTTATTTATTCAGCCTTAATTATTTCTTTACTATAACAGTATTTAATGAGATCATGAAAAATCGGCAATCGTAGCATAAAAAAATCGATAGCTATGAACAAAAATATCTTTGACCTAAACAAACTCAAATATTTTTTTAACTAAGTCAGTTTTAGTGCTCTAACTAATACTAATCTTTAACAATTGACATAATCAACACTATTAAATTGGGATATTAAGCTTTAACAGAATATAATGGAAGTAAAAAGAAATATTCAGTCTTATACAAAAGTGCTTGTTTCAATCATAACAATGTTTCAATCATAACAACGTCCTTTACTCCCGACCTTTAAACATTTCTGTAAACACGCAAGAACATTGTGTAAAATGCAATAATATTTAAATAAATAAGTGTGTATGTATTTAAGTACATTAAGTACGTATGTATTTGGTTTTTTTAACATGCGACGTGATAATATTGCATGGGTGCAAAAACTTTAAAAGGACTGAGAAGCAAATCTTTAAAAAAATACCATCAAAAATTTCTACTAAGCTATCTAAATCTTTTAAAATTTTACAAAAAAAAACACTTACATAAATGAAATCAACAGTAATAAATTATATATCAAAAGTCTAACATTAACGTACCGTTTGGAGCATTTTCTCTCTTTTTTATATCTTCCTAATGAGACGTGGTCTACATTAAACATATCAGCATCCCTTCTCAACGATTTTCCTATCAATACTTCTTCATATGCCTGCTGATATGCAAACATGTTCTTTGAATTTCTGTTTGTAATGTGAGTCCGTTTCCTAGGCATCTGAAGAAAAAAAAGATTTTATTCCAAATTTTTCTGACATATTTTCGCTATTCACGAACTCAAACCATAGCGCTAACGAAAACTGGCACGAGAACTGTAATTTTTATACAAACAAAGTCAATCAGTTAATTAAGTACCAGTTTTGTCGACCATCTTTGCTTTAAATATATACTGATGGCTAATGCTGCCCTCTGGAGCCGCTTGAGTTCGCGAATAGGTATAATAAATAAAATATATGGAAATTTTCGCTATTATTTTTTATCTACTCAAAGGTTTTTATATTCACTTTCATGTTCTCTCAAATTAAAAAATACTAGTGGACGATTGAAACACCGGGACGATTGAAACGGTTCAACCGTCCCCAGGGTCCCCAGGTAGGTTGTTTCAAATGTCCCCATGCGACGTTACCTTCTTTAATCTCAAAAATATGAGTTTTAAATGTGAAACTACGATAATCTAATGAAATAGGAATACTCTTAAACAGCTAAATAAAACAATAGAATTAGAAACTTGGTCAAAACACAACAGTAAACAAGGTTAAAATGGAAAATTAGAACACACTAAATACATTTGGGTGCAAAATTCTAAAAGTCTTCATAGGCATGACTACGTCGTTTGCTGACTCCACAGAATATACCTAGACCAAAAAGCTGACTCGAGAGCAATTGGCAGTAGATTCATACATGTCAGACAAAGTGACAAGTGCAGCATCACATGCGTAGGTGCCGTGGTTTTCAAAATATTAGAGGTGTTTCAATCATGACGTGTTTCAACCGTCCCCAGTCTACCCTACCTACAGTAGCCGGCAAACATCTTGAAATTCTACGGCGTAGTGGGGGGAAGTTTGCGCATCTACCTTTCCACCAACGAGACCCAAATTTCGTCTTCTGCGCATTCCCCCACTACGCCAAAGAATTTCAAGAAGTTTGCCGGCAACTGTACCTATTTAAATGTTCGTTTTTTTACAGAAGACAAAACGGAATAATCCAAGAATATGGTCCCGTTGTTCATACAATGAAAATAAGTATTTCACTATATAATTTAATGTCCTGTTAATTTAATCTAACTAAAATAATCGTAATCTAAATTAAACAAACCAAACCTAATAACCTAACCTAACCAAACCTAATAACCTAATCAAACCAAACCTAATAACCTAACCTATCCTCATATATTGCCTACGAAATGTCAAAATATACAGTGCATTTTTCGAAACTTTAAAGTGTAATATCTTATTTAATACTTACTTTTTAAACATAAATTATCTTTTATTTTGTTATTAGCACATTCAATAATATAGAAAAATAATCATTTTCGTTGTATGTGCAATGGGACCATTATCTTGGATTTAGCCGACAAAACGTGTACAGAATTACCATTACCTACCTACCATACTTGAAATAATTGAAATAAACGTAAAAATTACTTAAAATAAAATCTACAGCGAAAAAGAAAACACGCTTATTACATTTAAATAAAAATTCGTTTCTATGGCTTCAAAATAAATAAATCTAAATTGACGCGATTAAATCAAAATTCACAATATTTTTAATAAAATCGATTGTTTTTCTTCTGTAACATTCACAATAAAACAATAAAAAATAAAATTATCATGCGACCCTACAGGTACAGCTGTAAACGTGTTTTGGTAAGCCTCTCCAAACTGTTTTTAATTTTTACCTCAAATACTTATTCGAGTGACTTGCTGGCTTCTAATGTTTCAAGTGATCTGGAAGCATAAAATATGCCAATTTGATATTCGGCCGTATTCTGAAATAAGCGATATTGCTATTTCTGTATCTTGACAGTTACTGTATAATATTGTAATGCCGGCAATTTTCACGTTTTAAGTTTGTCAGGTTTGAAATTAATGAATTCAATCAATCAGAAAACTCTAAAACATATACAAACGTAAAGTTATTCACAATTATGAACAATGTGTTTTCTAATTAAAAACGGGTTGAAAAACCAATCAAACAACCCGTTCTCATAAAAAACATAGATTTTTATGAAAACGGTTTATTTGATTGGTGAAAATGCAAAAATCAATGGTTGAAACTATAAACCAAGATGATGCAACCAGCCCTTACTATTAGAAAGCAACAGGTGGGTAAACTTCTTTCCATTTAAGAAATACAATCGAATTAATATGTGTAAGGCGTGCGTACGAGGCATATTGTTTCGTTGTGTTGGTGTTTATATCCGTGTTTCGTGACAGCGCCGCACCGCCGCACACTGTGATATATTCCAAATCTAGCGGAACTTAATACAATGTATACTAATTTAATTATTATCTCCGGATGTACTGAATGGATTTTTATGAAACTTTTCCTGAATGTTCATAAATATATTCTTTATATGTACACATAACTAAAATCTATTCAAATTCATAGAGTTTCATGCAAGAAAAAAACAAAAGTCGGTTCATTCGACTTATATTTGCACAAATTGAGCTTGTTTTATATACAACATGTGACGTAATTAACGCAAACCCTGAAAGTGCTTTGTTAAGAATCGGCTACTGGTCTAAAATGTTCAAGCAACCATGACCTAATATCAATAGTTATGGAGATATGCAATATCAAAGTTTGCATTTTTTTTCAATATTTCTGACTTATTTTTTGCAAAAAGTTTAACTATCATTACAGTAACTTATATCGATTATGAAAAATTCATTTGCTTCAATACAACTTCAATAAAATGATAAAATCCTTGTAAAAAAAACTTTTTTCAATTTTTGTAATTAATCGAATCTTGCGAAGGGTGGAACTCTGTTTTCGCTTTCTTGACAAGATGGTAAGCTGGATAAATATTTAAATTTTTACCCCTCGACTGTTGTCTCAGTGTGTTATACTGGTGGGTACTCAATTTGACATTGACCATTATTGTCAAGGCGGCTTCTAGAGAGAGTTTGGCTCTGATACTCCAAAAATTTGTCTCGCTTTTTTTATTCGAGTAGCTCAGTAAGGAAACTCAGCAGCTACCCCTTTCATTAGATTGGCTGCATCCCTTTTCCCGGATGATCTCAGACTAACTTCAGTGGCGACCGTTAATTCTTCTTGAGTTTTTGTAGAAACTAGATCTATGATTTTTCTCTTTTGGATTTTCGAAATACATTTTCGAATGACTTCCAAGGCCTACCTGATCTTGTACAATCTCGTAAACCTGCTGAACTTGAGGATGGAAGCAGGTCGAGAAACTTAGAAGGCAATGATACTATATTTTCAAACCACCCATCACGTTCAACCAAAAATTTCGATAATTTTCTACAGCTTTTCTCCAACTTCGCATCTATTTTTGCGCTAAGACTGCTAACGTAAATTTTTAGTTCTCAAGGCGTGCTTTTCGAATCAACCTGGTTGTGTTTTTGTATTATAAAAATCTAAATGCACCTATTTTGATCCTTTTTTGCCACTTAAAAGCCATACTTAAAATATTTATCTTTTCATTATTGTAGGTACTCCTAAAGAAAATTAAAAAATATTGTATGAGTGTCGAAAACACGTGCCGCCAAATTTAATGAAATCTTACAGAATATGAACCAAAGCAGTAAATAAAATTATTTTGTCGTTGGGTACCCATGGATATTTTTTGTAAAATCAAAGCAAAGTCACACTTCTTCAAAAATATTACAATTTCGTCGTGTACAAGTAAATGGCTTTGTATCTGGCAATGAAATATATATATTGTAATACAATTTACTTTGTAAAGTAGCCATAGACATGAAGATAAAATATATATGTGTATTAGTAACTGTACTTCGAAATAAATTCACTTTTTTTCTTGATAACAATGACTCAAATTAACGAACAAAGTTGCTGTAAGAATGACGGCCTATGCAAGTGTCACTTTGCCAGGTTGCCATATGAAAACCGGTGCTGTTATTTAGCAAATAATTATCAAAACATATAGTCTAGGTAATTAGCTACTGTGTATATTTTACTAATTTGTATTTGCTTGCTTTTTAATTTTTGAATAAAGTTCCGCTAGATTGCGAATATATTACAGTGTGCGCCGCTGGCTACGGGTCGAAACGATGAGGTGTGATTGGTCAAAATTGACGCTCGATGTATTCCGTACCAATAGCTAGCAAGGATTTCAAAATTTATGAAATCTGACCAGTGACCGTTGGAACGCATTGTGCCGGTGTCTATCATATTCGAGATTATGAAAATTGACATTTCTTTCACGATATCCGACGGATCAGGTGTGTTAAAAATTTAAGCCTTTCGGAATCGAGTCCAGATTTGTTCCGAAATTCGATGTAGCCGCAGACCCAGTGCAAGCCGTTTCCGAACCACTTGATATCCAACACGCGCAGCTTTACATTCAAGAACCAAGGAGAAACTATAAGTACAACTTCAACTATGTCCGTAGCTGGTTGTTGGATTGGATATACGAGTATTTCGAGTGTCTAGATCACATGCTTTATCGACAGAGATTAAGAAGGGAACCTTCTCTATCTTATCCCGACCCGCGTACGGTGGTGGCGATTCCGTAGACACCAACACAACGAAACCATGTGCGTCGTACGCACGGCTTACACCTTGATAATTCGATTGTCTTTTGTTAATGGAAAGAGTTCTTACTATTCAGTGTTGAAAATATACAAAACGACATGCAGAAACTGCTCAAAAGAGGACCCAGCCATCATAAGGGCTGATGTGATAGAAGACCCTGCAATGGGATCCGAAACGTCGGCCAGATAGGTCAGAATATCACAAAAAAGTACACACAGAAGATGTGTTCTATTATTTTTCAAATTTACTTTAAATTTCATCATAAACTTTGTTATTTTTTTAAATATTACCCGTTTTTTAAAAGTTGAGGAACATCTTCATTTTTGTGTGTATAGTACCTACTACATCTTTTTTACATAGTTTACGTTGGAATATAAATATATGGATAATAAATATAGCATTGAGATCACTCTTCATTTACAACCACCACCCACCCTAAAGTGGCGACACCTGACGTGTGGTGGTCCACTTCAACAATTAATTAATCAGTTCTATCGACATTATTTTGAAACCTTTATTTACTACTTTAACCATAAAACCCTTGTCGGGCCCCTCAGGAGTCACGGGATCCAGGATACAAATTAAAATAAAATAAACATGTTTCAGAGAACGGGGAACATTTTTGATCGTACTTCAGCATTTTTCCAATTGGTTGGAGAAGATATTCTAGAAGTATGGAAGCTGGAATTGCCGTGCCCTACATTTATAAAGATAATCATCACGATTTTACTATGCATGGTCGCCATTTTTTCTTTAGCAATCCCTCTCTTTCTTTTGATCATCACTATCGTACCGTTTGAAATTGTATTAAGGTAAATATACATATTTTTTTATAAACTAAATATTAATAAGAAAAATTATTAGTATTTAAATTATAAAATACACATAAATACTAATAATAAAAAAATATTGGGTATTTATATGTATTTTGAATACTAATAATAAAAAAATGATTTCTCTAAATGTTGTGACGTAAGAGAAATATCTCGTGTATAGAAGGGGATATTTTTTATTTTGCGTGTATAACTCTGTAGGGGAAGTGAACAACCGAATAAGTAAAAAATGCAGGTTTTTAGGAGAACCAAAACAAAATTTTGGAATTTATTCGTTTATGTTATTTTTATCCAATTTTTGCACAGGTACTTTTGTTTTTTTGCACAATAACGTTGAACCAAGTTAACTAATGTCGTTGTTTCTTTACAAAATTTTCAAGTAATTAATCGTGTAATTTGTCCTTTTACAAAAAAAAATAGTCGCATTTTATTTTATTTTCTAACTCATCTAATTTTTCCTTCCTAGACATGTATCTAAAGAACAACATAACTCAAAACTCAATATTATTGACTCATTCGGTTGTTCCTTAAGCCCACAGAACTATTGTTGTATATTTGTGTTATTATTATTAATTTGTTAGAAATTGGAAAAATAACATTTGAAATTTACGGATGTGACGAGACGCCTTATTTGCGTTCAAGTCAAGTTCCACGCTGGTGCTTTTCTTGATTCGCTGTCAAATCGAACGTGCTCTTTTTTGCCAGTTTTGGCTCTTTCTACCAATCTCCAGATCAAATCTCAACACGCGTATAGGTATTTTCATTTAAAGGAAGACAATCAAATTAGTGTGTGTAAGCCATGCGCACGAGGCACATTGTTTCGTTGTGTTGGTGTTTACCCGTAAACACCAACACAACGAAACAATGTGCCTCGTACGCACCGCTTACACATACTAATTCGATTGTCTTTCTTAATGGAAAGAGGTATAGGTACATGGAACCTACTGATATTTATCTCAACTAAATCTCTGAGATTTATCTCATCTTTCCGTGGAAACGAACCATAAAGCCATGTATTCACTAGGGGACGAAGTGTCCCTCAACATCACGCGCGGCATAGAGTCTACGTGACGTTGCAACGTCGCGCACTGTTCCGCGACGTCGCGCACAACATAGCGGGGCATTTCTACGTGCCGCGGCAACGTTGCCATGCGCACGGTATGCAAGTGGATGCGCATGCGCTGTATCCGTCAACATGTCATTAATGTGGGGAAACGAAATTGTTCTCCAACTCATCGCGCTCTTCCAAAGCCGTGCAATTTTGTGGGACACTTCAAACCGTGAATATAAAAATAAAATGATGCGAGGGCCAACAGCGTTCCTTAATATTGTCTTGCTTGGCTATGAAAGGCCCGATTATTTGTAATAAATTGTCAAAATCAGTTTTTGTCATTCGAGTGAAATTGACAAAAGATCCGTCAGACATTCGAAGATCGCATAGAATATCCATCCTTCTTTCTCTTTGCAGTAAATAATTTCGCACCTACCACCTTTTTCTACTCTTACGTTTCGATAAACTCGTTAAAATAAATAGATACAGCTGTCATCATAACCTCATCGGGCGGCAAGTGTAAATAGATACGCAGCTGTCATCATAACCTCATCGGGCGACATTTCCGCGACAAGTGATATGTGAGTCCCAGTGTTATAAGTTACTGTAATAACATTCAAACGTTTTACAAAAAATAAGTCAGAAATATTGAAAAAAAAATTATTATATATTAGGTCATAATAGCTTGAACATTTTCGACTCATAATTAAGGCATGAATATAGTCCTGCGAGGTTATTAATGTTTTCCAAATAACCCTGTATATACTATACATACTACTTTAAAAAATTTGATAGATGTGGTACTCTATCATAGGTGGAAATGGTGAACGTTACATTGTGTAAAGTGATCACTTAAGCCATAGTGTGACCATATCATTAGCCCTATGAACACCTAAAGACTTACATACCTACTTTCCCTTAAAAATATATAATTTCGTCTCTATGGCCCGGTTGTTTCAAGTTCGATCAAAGTAAGCGGTCGATAAAAGCATAGATTTTTACGAAAACGGATCGTCTGATTGGTGGAGAACGTAAAATTTCAGTTTAAACTCTACGCTTACTTTGATCGAATTTGAAACAACCGGGCCTATGAGACATAAATAATATATCTTGTTTGACAATACGAGATTGCTCCCCGCGACTTTACTTATTTTTTTCCAAAACTTTATCTACTAAATTGTTGTCATTAAATTGTTTTTTCAGCAATTTTTTTCAATCGGCGCCACCTCATGCTTTCTTCTTCACGGTTTACCTGACATCTGCATTTCGCCACTGGCAGTCACAATATAGCAATGAAAATAGCGGTCTAATCCGAGAAGTAATGTTTAGATGTGTTTTGCTGTGCAATTCTATTTGTACTTCGATGGATTACCTGAACATAATTCAGCAACTTCTTCAGAATATGCTGCCGTAGAATTTGGGAGTTGGTAATTATTAAATCTTTCGCATATCTGTATATTAAGTACCTACCTGAAAATGAAATGGGAAGAGAGATTATTTATTGTAGTAGGTACCTATTAATTGAATACATAAGTTGTAACATGGGTAAACAGTGACAGATTTAGGTGGTCACAGACGTAAAATATAATTATCTCGTATGTGAGGTATAAAAGCAAAAGCAGCAATATCCAATGCAATATTAATGCAGTCATCGAGGATTACTAATTTATAATGTACTAAATTCGAGATTTTATAGGAAACATAGCCTATAAATTTATAGAAAACATGGTTTTGGAAGAATTAGATACCTACATAAAATCTACAATTCAGTATATTCTAAATTAATAATCCTCGGTGACTGCATTAAAAACATTTATTTATTTTTTTGGATATTGCCAACATATTTAGAATTTATTTTATAAAATAATTCTAGTTAAGGTTAAAATACGAAATAATTATACAGCGTAGCTAGTAGCAAAAACTTCGGGAGTCTTCTTTATTCAATTTTGAATAGATAATTAATATCCTTTGCACTTTGGGTGAAATGTCGACAAATAAGTGGAAATTAGCGACATTAAAGTTTGCATTTTTTTCAATATTTTTGGCTTATCTTTTGTAAAACATTAGACTATTATGAAAGCTATTTATTATATTGAATATAAAAAATTCATTTGCTTTGATACAAGTCAAATAAAATAATTAAAACCTTGCAGAAGTTTGAAAAATATTTTTTGGTAAAGTTTTTATCATTTATTAGTAAATCAAATGAATTTTTAATCTACACCTATAAAACTCAATGCCTGTCTGTCTGCCTGTTCAAATCAACATCTTTTGACCGATCTGACCCAAATTTTGCTCACTTATTCTTTAGGATCCGGCGGGTAACATAGGCGACATTTCCCCCGGGTGGATTGGGCTGGGAGAGCTTCTGGAGAAATCCAGGTAAGCTAGTGCCGGAAGAAGTTCAGATGAGCTAGTGTCTGGGTTGCAAATACATCATCCCTTTATGTTTTTTGCGAAACCGGATCTCACATTTATGATATTATATGTACTAATACCTACTTAATAAATTTTAGATAATGTAGGTATTACTCAATTTCTTTACCTGCTAGCTGTAACCCGTCAAAGATGACAGTACTTTTACATGTCGGTTCCTAAAGAATAAGTATTTATTTATTTATTAAAAAAAAGAAAAAAGTTTTTATTCCACCTATAAAGAAGTTACGGATGTTGCACGAAGTTACGACGTACGGACGAACAGACAACGAAATTATTATAGTTGGGATAGTTTTGTGACTACAACAAACCATTGAAAATCGGCAGAACCAGATAATTATTACTTGCAAAGGCGGACTAATCCACCATCCCAACATCTCTTTCTAATACCTGCTATAAAAGATAGTTAGGGCAACAAATTGCTGTTTGCCCCTTTTTAAATCCTTTATGTCAGCTTCACCGCCAATCATGGTTTCTTGTGGAAAAATCTTGGAAGTGAAAATTAACACATTTCCCGCTATCCAATCGGGCTGAAATTTTGGATATCGACTTAATGTCGATGACATTGCATTCTTACATACATTTAAGTCACACATACACATACACGCAGCACACACAAAAAAAAATAATTCAGATTTATCTCAGATGTTCGGGCAAGTATCCCCCATTATGCAGTTCATATGAGTAATTTAGAGAGAGCCCAAAATAATTTTCCTAGATTTATCAACTGTAAACTAAACATACCATCGAGTAACATTGATTACAACATTCTTTGATCTTTTTGTCTTTTTGATAAATTAGAAACTACAAGAATAGTGACGAATCTTTTCTTTTTACATAAAACAATAAATGGAACGACTATCGACTGTCCTCAACTGTTAGAACGTATCAGCTTGCGTGTTCCATCTCGCGAAACTAGAAGTCATGCAGGTTTTGCCTTGAAACTGCAGCCACCAACTACTTTTCAATTCTCCACTGCAAAGGTTTCCTAGACTAGCAAACAGATACGAGCACCTACCTATACATTTTCGCAACCAATATTTATATTCAAATATATTTTAAAAAGTGTATTGAAGGAAAATTAGACTTCGTCCATTAGGACTTAAATAAGTGGAAGTTAAATATCGAGGATTTTGTTGTTGATGAGGAAGGGTGTATTTGATTACGCAATCGATTGTTGCGCGGTATGATCGATAATCCTGAAATTATGCGGGGCATTGATTTTTTCCTGATAATTTACCTTAAACAGGGTCAGCATAGATTGTTTCACATTCCAATATACATGATCAACCTGTCGATGGTTATGTCTATGCATGCAAATGTTAAGCTAAGTATCTGTGAGCTTAATATTGTTTATTTATCATTTTATTTTATTAATCTTGTCTGTTTCAATTATTTCTGAGTTTTGTATTAGGTAGGTATGTACATAGGTACCTAATGATTTTATTTCTTGCACTATTCTTTTAGTAAATCAATAATCATTCCGTGTGAAAGCCTTTAGAGCGTATAAAAAATAAAAAGTACCTACTTTCTGGTACTATTCTAAAATTATTTAGAACATCGACACATTAGAATTTATTTCCATATTTAAAATTGCTACGAAACAAAAGCTGGTTGTTATTCTGTAAAAACTTACATCGTATCGAAATGTCCGTGATAATTAAAAAAGTACAATAAAAAACCTCCCATATACCAATAGGATTTGTAAGGAAAACTATGTTTTTATGAGTTAATTTATTTTTGCTTTTTTACTTTAATTAATCGAAGTTGCCGATTATTTTTAAGTCACAAATTTTAAGAATTGAAAATTTCAAGTCCCAATTTTGCCCCTGTACAAAATACAATTGTTGTTGAAAATATTATTCACGTAACACCTGGTTTTTACGAAGTATATATCGCAATAAGTCATGGGCTTATGTGATTATAAGTATATCAATAGAATAAAATTGCGATCTTATCAATTTATCGAATGATAATTGATTTTTCATAATTAAATTCCTTTCTCATATCATGCACAAGACAAACTTTATACATTCGTTATCGAGCCGGTATTACGTAAGATATGTATGTATTTCATCGGAGTATATATTTAATCGCTGATTATATTATTTTATATGACGGGAAATAAATATTTATTTTAAAATCATTATACAAAAGCAAAATAATTTAAATAAGTACATATTTAAATTGGCATCCTATGCAAGCTGAAAATCCATTTACTTAAAAAACAAAAAACTACTTTTTTAAGTAGCGTCATTTCCATCTTGAGGTATGCGGCTATGAAATATCCATTTAATTCTCAAAAAATAATAATAAATTGTTCCATATTTTCAATTTTTGAAAATTGGCGTTCACAGAGCTTACGGCAAAGAGGTTGGCCTCCCTTGGCTGGTTTAAGTCATCACTTTACGACAATTTTTTGTTCATATTTTATTTACGTCAAAAGGGTTCACGAGCCGAGCCGGAAGGGAAAAAGTCGTGAATGATCGGATGAAGCCGTTCGACGAAGCAATGAAACTGCTGAAGAAGCAAAGGCGCGACTTGCTGAAAAACAATTGCGAATAAAAGACGAAGCAACGACAGTGCCGAAGAGGCAAACGAGCACCGAACGTTAAATTGCCTACGAACTTAAAATTCGAGAACTATCCAAAATTATTGTTTTTACAATACATTACAAGATCTGTGGTTAATAGGATAAAGAAAATAATCGATCAAAACGATCGATCTTAAGAGTTGTGGTTAGGACTCTCGCCTCGTGATCCAAAGGTCATGGGTTCGAGCCTCACTCCAGACTAGCAAGTTAGTCCTATTTCCATAGCACAAGCATTTAGCTTAGTTTGAAAATAGTAAGAATATTGATGTGACATGTATTCCGTGTTCGCATCTCTATTTAAAAAAAAAAAAAGAAAAAGGGAATTGCGTTTGGAAATGTGACAGAAAACGAACAAAATCAGAGACGTCTCCAAAATCGCAAAAAGAGTATGGTTCAATGGGCCAAAGCACGAAAACACATTTCTTTTATGAATATTCTTAGGTGTCATATTAATTTGGTAACCCACTGTACCTACTAAGATGTAAGTACCTACCTATATTCGGCCGTATTCTGATATAAGCAATATTGCTATTTCGGTATCTTGACAGTTATTGTGTACATAACATAGTAATGTCGTTAATTTTATCATTTTAAGTTCGACAGGTTTGAAAGTCATGAATTCAATCAACTAAAATTTGTAAACAACATATCGTTGTTTTAGAGCTTTTTAATTTATTGAATTCATTAATTTTAAACCTGTCAAACTTAAAACGACTATATTGACGGCATTATAATGTTATAGAAAAACTGTCAAGATACCGAAATAGCAATATTGCTTATTTCAGAATACGGCCGATTGTCTTTTTTCATGGTTGAATAATTTGTTTTCCAAACAGAGGTACCCAAGGCTGGAAAGGTCTTTGGGCTACAGGTGGCCATTGATTGTAAAATATCTTAGCTCTAGTGTAGTTTGAGGACCCTCGATAGAAGATAGTTGCTATCGGCCCGCGTTATCACCAGTCATCAGCGAGGAAGCTGGTGAGGTCGGCCCGGAATTGGAAGTAAAATATCGGGTTCGCGTCAGTTGCTATTTCTCTGTTGTGCGGGGAGGGAGCGCTGATAATAGATCCGATCGCAACAGACGGCTTCATGAAGACCCCCCTGTTAATTTTGGCATTGGCCTTTTTTGGACAATGGTACGTAATTTAAAAATAGAATAATGCCCATTGAATATTAATTTATTCGTTGCCTACATTTTTCACAAATTATATTGTAATTTGAATTAATATTCGATCCACGCGTCACATACCTATCTCATAGTTATTTGATATTATTAATAATTGGCGTGAACGTTAGTATGTATTATTGCGGGGATTCGACAAATATTTTTCACGCCGTATTTTGAAATCGCATTCGTGCCATATTGAGTTTGGGATATCGCATGATACCGTTAGCGAGTTGTACCGTTAGCGCAATTGTTAAGAGCGGTAGGTACAGGCGTATCACTTTCTCGAGCTATTTACTGCGTATCCCTACCCAGTCGACAGCCCGTATTCTGAAAATAACATAATTGGTGATTGTTACTGTTACCCCAACACTCAAAAATAGATAAACGTCAATGTGTTAAATGTCTACCGTTGCGACGAAAATATTGACTTTAATTTAATGTTTGATTTTTTTTTATGATTTCTTTTTATTATATTATTTATGATTTTTTTATGATTTGATTTCGCGCAATTTCGTGCACTATTGCTTGTAGACACTTTTTTGTGATGGTTATATTCATGTAAAAATCAACAATAATCGCTAAGAAGTTACAGTTTCTGGTTTCTCAATATACAGACATCAATAATTAGTTATATTGCAATAATTACTTATACAGTAATTACTTATTCATTAAATATGAAAATAAGTAACGAAATTTACTCTCAAAAATATACGCACATGTTTATATATGAGGAAGCAATAACACTAAAGATATTGTATTTCAATATTTTCGTTCTAAATATATCAAAGAATATAAAAATACTCAATTTTAACACTTTCTTTATTAAAAAAAAAAAAAACACTTTTTTAACAGATAAATAACACAATTAATGCGCGGTTCGAAGACGACATTTGGAATGATTTTTTTGTCCCATTTGCGCGGCAATTGAGGTTACTTGAAAAATAGAACTCATTAATTCATTCAAAAACTTGAGATACAACAAAGAATAAGCTTTAAAAACCCATAAACGCAGGTAAAATAGGCCGAATTCGCATTCGTATATGTGTCTAGGGAGCGCAGATCTGCGCTCCGGCACCCGACCGGTTAAATAAACAGGTATTTTTCGGGAACACCCAGACATCACGGAGGTCCGACATCAGGATTTATGTATAACAAAATATTGATGTAGGGGAGAAAGGGGTAATAGGAGTCACTTAAGCAAGAAATAAAATGAAACACGAAATGTTTTTTTTAAACTTTATGAAAATCAACTCTTATGGTAGTTTTACAATTAAAGTATCAGTCTTAAACAACTTCAATACCTTTGGAATAACACATTACTAGTTATTAAACTTTAAAAAAATCAACTTTGAACATGATAGTCCACATAAGGGGGTAATTATAGTCGCTAAGGGGACAATTAGAGTCAGCCTAGCCTAATAATTGTCACACACATAACCTTGTGGCGAATCCCAGCCTGTGCACTCTGCGTGAGCCCACAACCCGCAAGAAGTGCACTTGTAAAGTCTCCGTCATTTAGAAATGCCAAAGCATATAGGGTGACCATGGTGTAAAAATGCAAAAATATTTTATTTTATTTTTAACATTACCACATATCTATATAGGTATTTTAAAATCATGTTCATAAATTTAGATTCAGGGTAAAGGACCACTTAAACAAAATAATTCGATTTATATATTTTATTAGAAAAATAATATAAAAATCAAAATACTCTATATGAAAAAATGTATTGAAAATTGAAGTTATTATCTAGGAAAAATGACAAAAAATAAAACAAATATTTAAGCGAATCTTAAAAACTATAAGTATGCATCACAATCAGATATGTCATCATTTTCGTTATCAGACACATTAAAAATTAAATTATCATTATCGGTGAAATCGTCAAATGCAATATCCCGCTCCCAATATTGGCGTTCTATTTTGCATACATGACTGCAGATATTACCCCACTCAATGCTAGTGATTGACGACACCTTTTCTTTTACTCATTTTTTGACGGAATTCAATGTCATGTCAACATTTCTAGACCCTACATGTCCCTTTACGATTGACCAAATGTTTTCTATCGCGTTAAGGTCTGGGTGATATGGCGGAAGCTGTAATACGGCATGACCACTATCGATGAACAAGTTGTCGACAGCGAATTCCTTGAAAATGTTTTTATTTAAACATATTAGCCGATATAATTCCGGTTTAAGCATATCATTTGTAAAACAAATATCCTTTTGAGTTAACCACTCTAATATCAGCCATTTTAGAATTCGATGTCGGTGCTGGATTTACCAACTTGTGGTATGATGCATTGTCAATAACCACCACAGACCTGGGTTCTAGATTGGGGATCATTTTTTCCGTCAACCATTTTTGATAATTAGTAAAGTTCATGTCATCGTGGTAATCACCAGTCGTTTGGTGGGATTTATACATAAGTAAGGCTTCCTATTCCTAATTTCGTAGCCTCAGACATGGTCACCCTATTTTTCTTCGAACAAGCGCGCGTCGTTCCCCTTCGACAGTTGAAGACATACTAAAAGATTTATTGCGGGTTCTCACGACATGACATTAACCAATCACCGAAGGGATATCTACTAACACATTTAAAGAACTGCATATTACACATTTTTTTTGTTTATGTGTTAGTTTTGGCATTCTAAAGTGGCGGGGTCTATACCATTATTCATTGTTGCGACCAAATTCACCACATACTAGGCAATTATTCATATCGTCATCTTCGTCGTCATCACATATCTTATTAAGACAAATATCTGATTCCAAAGAAGTATTTTGCTATTTTGGAACATGCGCCTTTTGACCTTATTTGCTACCCTTTTCTGAGGTTTTTGCTTCTTGCTTTTTGATTTCGACACTATGTTTTTCTTTTTGCTTCTTTGGCTGATGGGAGTCGACTTTCATTGCCCGCATTGCAGTGACTCTTATTACCCGATTATACCTACTATTACAGTAGCCGGCAAACATCTTGAAATTCTGCGGCGTAGTGGGGGGACGTTTGCGCATCTACCTTTCTACCAACGAGACCCAAATTTCGTCTTCTGCGCATTCCCCCATTTAGCCAAAAAATTTCATGAAGTTTGCCGGCAACTGTATAATTACTACATAACAATCTTATTGACAAAAGACTTTTATCAAAGTGAATGAATTTTTTATATTCTAATATGTCGGGTATAAAAGCAAAGACAGCATATCCAAAAAAATGGAATGCCTCCATCGAGGATTATTAATTTATATTTTACTGAATTTGAGATTTTATAGGAAACATGATTTTGGAAGGGATAGATATACAAAATCTAGAATTCAGTACATTTTAAGTTACTAATCCTCGGTGACTGCATTCCAAATATTTTTTAAATTTTTTGATATTGCTGCCTTTGCTTTTATACCACACATATGTTGCTGTAGTGATATTCCAACGTTTTACAGAAAATATGTCAGAAATATAAAAAAAAATGCTAAATTTGATGTCGCTTATTTTCACAATTGTCGACATTTCACCCAAAGTGTAAAGAATATTTTCCATTAAAAATTGAATATTGGAGACCTCCCTGAGGTTTCGCTAGTAGCTAAGTGACACTTGAATTTATTTGCTGGGTGATATATTTTAAAATCATCTTATTTATTTTGAAAGAAAAATTATGGCGACTGATAAAAAGTATTTTTTGTTCAAAATAGTGTCTGATGATGAAAGTTGGATGTTGTACATTAATCCAAAAAGGAAAAATCTTTTAACTCTGGTAAAGCACTGACATTGACCAGGACCACGCCGACTCGCGGCAGCGTCTGTGTGCGAAACCTATGAAGCGCCTCTTTTTTTGTCGTCGTGCTTCGACATGAATATTTTTTTATTTTTCAAATTTTGACTGAAATATATAGTTCTCCAATTTTATATAGTATTTTCTTAAATAACTGAAAACGGTTCGCTTCCGCTTTGCAATTACTGAGAAAAATAAAACGTAAATTAAATTTTTACATACTTTATTTGAGATATTAATTGTACCTAGGTGTAGATATTGACAAAATAGCTGACTTTTTTCTAACAATACTGATTTTACTATTACGAATGCTAAATTTTTCAAAAAAAAGCCACATGAGTCGAAAATGTGGAAGAATATAAACATAACTATATTATTTCCACTCTTCTCGCTTTCCTGTTTGCGAAATCCTTAATAGTTTCGTGTACCTATATCTATACGGTCTAATATGGTCTCATCTATAGATAAGATATGTTGCTTTTGTTAACCTTTCCTGGCTCATTGTTGAGCGCAGGTAATTTTTTAGAAGTTTTAATTTAGAAAACGACCTTTCTGCGCTGGCGATGTTAGGGGCTTACGGCTGTCAAATATATAAATTCGAGAATTTTCACCACATTATTATTTAATTTTTTTGACAAAAGACACATAAATCATCAGCGTTAATATCCAATGAATCATTTGCTGCTAGTTCTTAATCGACTTTGATCTTGGTCATCACTCAGTTTAAATAAAAAATTAAACATGTGATTATTCAACAAATTAACTACGGAGCATAAAGCTTGATCCAATATACAAAAAAAATCATTAATTTTAAAAGAGGTTTTTGGATCATTTATAGAGTGGTCTTCGTGTTCATTATCAAAACTCTTCGGAGTTTTACGACGTCTTAGGGGTCTGGATCTGGAAGTTTCAAATTCAGCCTCGATATCTAATTTTTCGGCAATTTTCATGGCAGTATTTACAATTTTCTCTAAATTTTCGTCGGTTCTGATTTCTATCAAAAAACTCTTTAATTCCGTTAAAGCATCTAAAGCTACTTGCATATTAATATCGATGGATTGTAGAATTTGGCTCACAAAATTTACTTTTGTCAATACTAGATGCCATACATTTACTGAACAAATAAATGAAAAGGTACTTATTTTTTCTGCTAAACATTTAGCGTCATATTTTGCTGTATAATCGAATGATGTAGCATCATAAATTTCTGGTTAATTTGTAAACAGCGGTTTTACAGCATCTATTCTGCTTGACCATCTTGTTTCGGACAATAGTTTTAAGGTTAGATTTTTTATGTCCTATGTGTTTTTTAATATCACAAATTAAAATTTCAATAATTGGCGCTGGCATTTCATCCGGCGCCCCTATACGCCCCGCACACTTCACACTCAGGGACGGCGCGGCCCTGACATTGACTGCGAAAAACAATATTTATAAAAAATATATTATTTTGCTTTTGGTGGAACTTATTTTTTTAAATGTTTTAACACCGCAAAACGCATGAGGCCTTATTACTGTAGCGAAACACATTACTAAAACTCCCAAGCTTAAGTAAATCACATAGATGTATTGTGAATCGAATCCGAAACCCTTGGTATGAGAGACCTGTTTCGTGTCCATTGGAGGGCCGCTCTTTAAGGGAGGGGTAAGGTTTTTAACTTTTTTTTTGCATTTTATTTTTAATTTTTTAAATGAATGTATAACATCGCAAGAATATTGTGTCAAAATTTCAAGTCAATCGGAGCAAAATTGACGAAATTATGAACATTTGAGCGATACTCAGACTGATTTTCTATACCTGCTCGGGCAGTTAAGAGACGCGCTCACCTGAGGACTACCGGATGTGCTATTTGCATTGGAAGAGTTTTGCGTAGACAAGGACAAACAGATGCTGATGATGAAAGCTCTTTGCCGTGTGAACATGGCATCGACGATTATGTGTAAGTATAAAATAAGTGTTGAGTTTTTTTTTGAATTTTACAGTGTGCAAAAGTTTAAATCGTATTCCCCACATCTCACGTTTTCAAAGTCGGTGTCCATCATAACTTCAAAACTACTGCACCGATCCTTTTGAAATTTTGAATACTATTTCTGTACATAATTTACGAGGTAACGCTGTCGAGTTTTTTTTCAAATTTGTTATTAATTTTTATTTTTTAATAACAAATTAGTCGATATTTTTCGCAAAAAATCGCGTTTTTCCCTTCAAAGTGTTCCAAAAAATTGAAAAATTGAAATTTCAAAAAACCCTCCCAGCGTAACCTGGGAAAACCTATTATGTAACGAATGAACTTTGATTTTTTGATTACAGATGATCTAGCACCAAGTTATGATAGACACCGCAATTCTCCTTTTTTCCGAGACACATCCGATAATTGCTGCCATTGGCGTATTTTTTAATATTTCGTCTTGAAAATTTTACACAATATTTTTCAAATGTCATACTTTAATGTATCATTGGTTTTAATAAAGAGATTTTAACTGTGTCGTCACAAAAAATTCACAAAAACATGCCTTTTTTTGTACGAATTAACCTTACCCCCCCCTTAATACTTACATACTTCTGTTGGCTGTATAACTCTTGTAGAGCTTTAGTATCCTGAATGATGCCTTTCCACTTCTTCCAAACCATCGCTTTTTGCCCTGACCCTTTATTTTTTTAATAAGTATTTTCCTATTATTTTTTTATTACTATGCTTATGCTTAACCCGTTCATTCGGGAGGCACTCTGGCTTGTATACATGACGCTGGCCTGGAACAGGTTAAACCAGGTGAAATCGTCACTGTTTAACGTCTATTTACTGATCATCGTAACCATTTGTTTCAGCTCGGCTGCCAAATACAAGTATACTAATTTCACAGATAATTTTATTTTTGGTGTTGCTACGGCAGCTCATCAGATTGAAGGTGCTTGGAATTTGTCAGGTTAGTAATAAATTTATTTATCTTGAAAATCGCAAACTACTGGAGATTATTTTGATCTGGATTCGAGCCAGATATTTTGAAAATCATGGTCCCTGCAAAAACAGACAAATGTAGGGTTCTTCAGATACCTGATAAGCGAATTAACCTTCCTGGAAGCTGACCGCTTTCTCTTGTTCTTCTTCTTTTCATGCCCTGTCAGGTCCCCCCGACATTGGCGATCACTTGTGCGAAAACCACTCTATCCTGCGCTGCCTGGAACAAATCCAAAACCTGTCTCATTACGGTCCACTCTCTGATGTTGCGCAGCCAGGACAATTGTTTTCTACCAACTACCCGTCTTCCTTCTTGTCCTTGCCCGCGAGTATTAGTAGGATGACTCTTATTAGTATTTCTCTCATCACCTGCTTTAAATTTTATTAATGCTTCATGGGAATTTTCGTACCTAATTAGGGGGTGTGGCTATTTTTTTCATGCTGGATATAGTGAGCTGGGAAACGTGAATTATTGAATATTGATCAATATTTCAGGGAAGACCGAGAATGTCTGGGATAGGTTGTCACACTCAAGACCAGAGCTGATAGCAGATGGAACTAATGGAGACATAGCAACAGACTCGTATAACAGATATGAAGAGGATGTCGACGAGTTGGTTTATCTTGGAGTAGATGTGTACAGACTCTCCCTTTCTTGGGCTAGAATTCTACCCACAGGAAGGGCTGATGTAGTCAATTTGGAGGGCATTACATACTACAACAAACTTATAGACCTCTTGATCAAAAATAACATTCAACCAATGGTAAGGTTTACACTGCGTTTTTGTTTCGATGATTCTTCATATTTAGAAACAAATTTCAACAGACTCTTCATTATCCAGGATCACTAACACAATACATTAAATAGTAATATTAACCAGGTTAATAATTCGTAACATAATTTAAAATGTAAAAATAATTTTTCATTCAGGTTCTAAAAATTCAAGCACCAGAAAATTAATCTGCTCATGATTACATTTGCATCTATTTCAAATGATTTTGTTTCCCATTAGTCTAGTTACCTGTAACTTTTGTATTACAAAAATTGTGAATTTTTGTGTGTGATTGATTAGCGAGTTCTAATCCTACACTAGCAATCATTTGTTGAGTTCTAATCTCTCCTAGATTAAAAAATGATAAATTTTCAGCAATAAGACAATTAATTTAATCAATAAGAAATAAATGTATTTATATGTATTATTAATAAGCATTTCTTTAATTTCTTAGGTAACATTATTCCACTGGGACCTTCCTCAAACACTGATGGATCTCGGAGGCTGGGCGAATCCCTATATGATTGACTATTTCAAGGATTATTCCGACCTTTGTTATAAAACTTTTGGTGATAGGGTAAAATTATGGATTACCTTCAATGAGCCTTATGAGATATGTGAAGATGGGTATGGAGATGAAAAAAAGGCACCAGCAATAAATAGTCATGGTGTTGGAAACTACCTCTGTGGTGATACCCTTCTAAAAGCCCACGCTGTATCGTATCACCTTTATGACAAAACATATCGTCCCTTGCAAAATGGTAAAATAATGATCAGTATCAATTCTATTTGGTATGCCCCTCAAGATCCCGACAGCGCAGCAGACGTCGCTTTAGCAGAAGTGGCAAATCAGTTTAAGGTAAGATTTTTTGGGGTATACATATTAAATATTATTTATTCCAAATGCTGGACTGTATACAACTTTTACTCTAGGCTTGAACTCTACTCTACGCTAGGGACAACTTGAAACAGCAGAAATGCGAATGCTTAGATGGTGGCAAGAGTAACACTATGAGTTAAAATTTAAAGTTCACGTATTTGTGGTAACCTGAATATCATAAAGTTGAAAGAACGACAGCTGAAATGGTAATGGCACATAAGACGGAGACCACCAGACCACTCGGTAAAGCAGGCAATTTCGTCATGGCGATTTTTTCTTTTTTTTTGTACCCTGAATATCGAATTGACGAGATTCTGCATAATTCAAAATATTGTTTTTGGTACCTTGAATTTCGAATTAACTGGGTTCTACTGCAATAAGAAAAGTCAGTTATTACTTCTTCCAAAGAAAAGTAAATATTTTAACGACATAAACATACTGAATAGAAAAAATAATCTAAGTAAAAGGGAATTTTAAAAAGTGAAAAACTATTTTAAATGCATCCAATACTTTTATTTACTTATTTAATTAAGGAATCTTAACAGTTTCAATCATTATAATGTTAGAGCACAGTGTACATTGCATAGACCAATTATAAAGATTCACAGATGTTTAAGACATAGTAAATTAAGTAATACGTTGGATATGAGCATATTTGAAAGCTAAGAGAATATATTATGGTATTCAAAAAACAATATTGTCACGCACAGGACAAAGACTCTGTAAGTAGGTGTGATTTGCCAATTTTCATTTGCTGGTTTTGATACCAGGAGCAGGATGTAGTGAAGGTTGAAAATAAAACTCTTGGTAATTTTGGATACTGGACCGAAGTGAAGGAAGTGCAGAACAATATGAAAAAGACTGTCTTTGCACTTTGGATCCAGTGGATTTATTATATACAGTAAAACCCCGTTTATTCGAACCCCGATTATTCGAAATTCGCCATAATTCAAAATTTTTAAAACCCACAAGTCCCAAAAAGCTAATTTCATAGTAGATTAACCTCGATAATTCGATAACCCCGATAATTCGTAATTCGAAATAATTTTTAACCCCTTGTGCCAAAATCAATACGTTTTAGTTCACATAATTCGATTTTTTTTGAAAATTGACAAAATTGAAAAAAATATTTTGATTTTTTCGCAAGTGAGAGCAACAGATATGTAATTTTCGGATACTTTAGTAATAAAAATGTGGTGGTATTTGTATTAGTATGATAAATATTGCGTTTTCGAAATGATTTCTTGAAATATGCAAAAATACAAACATTTTTCACTAAGTTCATGACTTATTTCACGAGTTTTACGATTTTTGTTGAATTTCACAATTGTATTGCGATTTTTTTTGTACCTTCAATTTCGAATTAACAGGGTTCCGCGTATTTCGAAATGTTTTTTGGGTCTCTTGAATTTCGAATCAACAAGGTTTTACTGTATCGACATTTAACCCAGCGTATATCAGCTAATCAGCGCGTGGGCCATTTCCATCAGCACACACCGCTGCATTGAACGTAATCCACGCTGTGTCAGATGTACACAAAGTAGAACAATAATAAACAATCATTTTTAGGGACATCAATTCTCGTCGTAGCGAGATTAATAATAATACGTCCTTTTTAGGGCTAACTATTCTCATCATAGCGAGAACAATAATACATTTCAGGGCCACAAATTTATTATTAATTTATTTTAAAATCTTCAAATTAGCAGTCACAAAGGAGAAAACATTAAGAAAAATGAAAACACATTTTATGGGCTCAGCTTTGATGTATGGAGGGCGGTCTAGAATGATAGTCGTGATACCTGTTCGAAACAAATATTAAAGTAAAGTAATAGTAATAAATGAAGAAATTAGTTAAATTAATATGTACTGTATAAGTAATTAGCGCAAACTAAAACACAAACATATGAATATTGGACTTCTGTTTTTTTTAAATTTCAAATTATGGCAAATTTCTAATTTCAGGGTTCAAATTAACGAGGTTTTACTGTATACTGTTGATAGACATCTGATAAAAAAAAAATAATGGAAAATATTTTGACAACGAACTTCTGGGATTTGTAAATTTCAGACGGTCTGCAAAGTACTTATTATCATCATCATCATTAACTGTTTTCTATCCACTGTTTGATGAAGGCGCCTCCCACTGTTCTCTGTCTATTGTTATTTACCGCCACGAATTTCTACAGAATTTTACAATTTCGTTCTTCCAGCGGGTTTTAAGGCAGCTTGTCGGCTTCTTGAGGTACCACTAGATAAATGCATTTGTCTAGTGATTGCCCATCCGTCGAACGATATAGCCTGTCCATAGCCATTTCATTTTCTTAGCATTTTTTATTAACTTTTTTTCTTTAATTATCAGGAACCCGTGTATGTATTTTTATGTAATATTTAATTTTATATGTAGTTGTATTTTTGCATTGCAGTTTGGATGGTTTGCTCATCCTATTTACACCAAAGAGGGAGGATATCCACAGGTCATGATTGATCAAGTGGGTGCCAATAGTGAAGCAGAATCTTTACCTCGTTCTCGACTCCCTGAAATGGATACAGAGTGGAAAAATCTTATTAGAGGAACGGCTGACATTTTGGGAATCAACCATTACACTACACACCTGGTCACACCTGGACTAGATGCCACGGCACAGTCGCCTTCTTGGTTGAAGGATATTGGAGCCAAGGTGTCTCTTGAAGTGGGCGATTCTTCAGCTTCAGAATGGCTGAGAGTAAGACACACATTCTCTAATAGATCTTTATCAGTTTTTATACACATTTTTAGTAAAAAGTCACATGTGCCCGATATGCTTTTCACTGTCATATGTGGCATTTTCAATGTCCAGCTCCTTCTCCTGCAAAAAAATAATTTTGAGATATGATTTTTGGATGTTATCAAATGAGAGAATAGATTTTGAACCAGACCAAATAAAGATAATAAAACACAACTGGTATTACATTTTGTTACGTGGTTTTACAGATGTAATTTAAGATAATTAATTTAATAATGTAATTTAAGACTTGAAAGTAAAATTTTAATGTTAAAATAACACAATGTAGCTGGAAATATCAACAAAAAATATATGAGTAATTACCAGAAAATTACAAGAATTTAAAGAAACCATTTTGCAACTTATTTCAGATTTACCCTAAAGGTTTTGGAGACATGTTGCGGTGGGTTGACAATGAGTACAACCATCCAGAAATTATGATTACAGAAAACGGTGTTTCAGACAGAGGTGATATTGAAGACAACAGACGAATTGATTATTTCAATGTACGTAATTAATTATTTTTCTTGCACTAATTTTACTTCTTTGACCCTTTGCATTACTGTATCATTATGTAAAAAAAACCATTGTCAAAATAATTGTAAAATACGATAACTGTAACAAAATTTAGTGTCAAAAACCACCAGCCATATCTGCTTTCAAGTGATTTTCTGAAACAAATAAAGTCAATGTGATAATGATCGGAAACACTATATTTTAATAACTTTTATACAATTATTTTATTTTAAAATTATTATAATTACCTATGCAGGATTATTTGGCTGAACTCTTGGTAGCAGTGTATGATGATAAGGTAAATATCACTGGATATGTGGCGTGGACCTTAATGGATAATTTCGAATGGAGGGCGGGGTTTTCGTGAGTTTTTTCATTATATTTTTTATTTATATTTCATTATATTGCACAATTAATCAGCTAAGAATTTAACCTTCCAGCGGGCGCGCTGATTAATTTCCCTTGAGCGGGCGCATGCCGTAAATTTTACGTCATCAAGTTTTCTCCATGTAAATGTTGTTTTCTTTATATAAATGATAGGGAATTGCTGTTAGGTTATGAAAAATTATAAATGACAGTACTTTAAAAAATATATATTTGAATTAATTAAACAAAAAACGAAACAGTATTCTAAATATGTTTATATTTCAAAACGACCTATTAATCAGAATCAATATTTTCTGGTTTGCGTCTTCTTAAACATGTCTTAAATAATAAAAAATAAATTTCGCTATAAAAGAAACGATATAAATGAAAAATAAATAGAAAAAAGTAGTTTATTTAATATACTTACACTTTAAGGTGCATGTTTTAAAATTTACCCTCAATGGAAATTTCCAAATATCAATGAATAACAAAAACTTCTAAGCACACCCGGTTCGTCTGTAGTTTAGAGAGACACTGACCCTCGAATAGCTCGGAGCTGATGCTTGCGACTAAGTGGTAAAAGTGGGGGAAGCGATAAGGTGCAATTGTCGTAAAGTTTATGGCCGCGCGCCCGGTGGAAGGTTAATCATTTTTCTAACATTGAAAAAAAAAATGGCTAAATTTTTTATTTATTTGTGAAATTTATTATTTTATTTCATTTCGTAGCTTTAGTCACAATTAGTAAAAAGTCTGGTCTCTGTGTAGCCAGCCTATCGTTCTGACTATGTAATTAATTTTGCATTTCTTTGTGAAAATTACATATAACTGTAATTAGAATATGTATATGTTTTAATATTTACAGCGAACGTTTTGGTCTATTTTCTGTCGATATAAATGATTCAAATCTACCTAGAACAGCGAAAAAATCAGCTGCATTCTTTAAGAAGATGATTGAGGATCGTGCTATATCTAATCCAGACTCAGTTCATTACCATGTGAGTATTGTTTTTGCACAAAATCATTCTGTAGAAAATATCCTAGGTTTAAAGACAATAGGTTTGGCTTAGAGAATGTGGGGCAATAGATATGTACGCCAATACACTACATATACAGGGTTATTTGGAAAACATTAATAACCTCGCAGGACTATACTCCTGCCCTGATTATGAGTCGAAAATGTTCAAGCTATTATGACCTAATATCAATAGTTAAGGAGATACGCAACATCAAAGTTTGCATTTTTTTTTCAATATTTCTCATTTATTTTTTGTAAAACGTTGGACTATCATTACAGTAACTCATATCGATTACGAAAAATTCATTCATTTCAATACAAGTTAAATAAAATGATAAAAACCCTGAAAAAATTCAAATTGGGAAACATTCCAATTGGAATTCGAAGGTTTTTATTTTTTTATTTGAGTTGTATTAAAGGGAATGAATTTTCATATTCGATATAAGTTACTGTAATGATAGTCCGTTTTACAAAAAATAAGTCAGAAATATTGAAAAAAAATGCAAACTTTGATGTCGCATATCTCCTTAACTATTTTTACAAATAACCCTGTATAACTAATTAATTAATGCAATCTAAATATTGTGGGCCGAGTGATTATTTTATATTTTAATAATGCAAAATATAACCCTATTAGTTAATCCTCAGAACTCCATTTCAGTCTAAATCAAAATATTTTACTAGTTTGTCTTAGCAAATTTTAAAAATCTGAGTAAACTCTATTCAAGCTGTAAATATAGCTAATATATCCTCTTAAAATAAAAATATTTTTTTTAAATACCTGATCCATTTCCATTAGAACCTTCCATATTTTTAATATTGTCTTCTGTAAAGTAAAACCATGATGCAAGATATAATAATTAGGATGATGAATATGATTAAAAATCATTCAATCAAATTTTGCTCAATTACTTTTTATTTTACTTTGTATTTTTTACAATATTTTGGCTATTGATTTATAAATATATTTTTATTAGTGATGCAACGAATACTACTTTCACGAATACGAATATCAAGCCTACTATTTGGCGAAAACGAATACGAATACTTCAACAAGGTCAACTGTTCTTTTTTTACTAAGAGATTTAATAATTAAAATTTACCACAGGCAAATTTTTGTTCAAAAAGCACAACATTTCTTTTGTCCATTTGTACAGTCCCAGTGGTCGAAAATAAATATCACTTTTTCATGCTTAAGAGAGGTCATGTTATTAGATTTAATTTGAAATTATTTTATAAGGGTTAACACTTTTACACACAACGGAAATAAAATGGAACGAACAATACGTATTACAAAACAAAAACTACATGAAATGAGCAACAAAACTAGATGAATGAACTCATGTTATGCTGTGAAACAAGTAACAATTGACAACTTGAGAACTCAACAAATTCTATGTTAGGGGAATTCTCAGTAATACCCCTTTCAGCCCGGATCGATTCGATCGTGCATTCAAATAAAAAAATATTTCCCGCTAACTAAACCGTTTTTCGGGTTCAAACCGGCCTGCAATGATCATGCGCTGTACTGCACGTATACGCGCAATCATTGCAGGCCGGTTTGAACGCAAAAAACGGTTTGGTTAGTGGTAAATATATATAATGTGAATGCACGATCGTATCGATCTGGGCTGAAAGGGATAGCGTGCATAGGTGTGTGCGGATACTCGGTGCACAGCCAAACCGTAATTTGCGTTGCGTTCAGTTATAAATAGTTTGTTTTTAATATTCGTAATGTTATTCGGCGAATACGAATATTCGTATTCGTTGCATCACTAATTTTTATCATATTCATAATACTAACTGCAATTCTAACAAAATATTATATTTAATATTTATTTACGGTTCATGTTATTGTATTCTTACAGGAAATCAAAACATAAGAAGTAACTAAATCAAAAATTTATGCCCAAAATAAAATATGGAAATATGTATATATTTAACACCTTTAACCCATTTTTTGGAAGGAAATATACTAAAGTGTCTAGTAGATTCATTCAATAATGTGCTAACACTTATGCATGCAGAGGGCATCCACCATTAGAAACATTCATGTATATAAAAGACTATTTATTTAAATATTTATTTTATATTCAACTGCATGATATGACTAACTGTATGTTCATGTACACATGATATCTTTAAATTAAAGGGATTATTTTTTTAATGTGCTTTATTAACAATTAACAAAAACATAATGCCTATAATTAATTCATTCTTCATACTGCACTGCAATACCAGAAAGTACAGAGTTTTATGTGGAATTAATTTAATAAATATAGAAAACATTCACAAAATAAAATAATAATTCATCTTTTTCATACTAACAGAAAATACAACTGTATAACTGCTTTCTGGCATTACTTCAGGGATGTTAAAACTGTCTTATGTGCTTACATGATTTGCATAAAAATTACCTAGGTATTTTTTAATACATTGACTGCCGATCACGCATTTACGTGTGATAGCAGTATGCAGTTTAGAATCTTCATTACGACCTTTCGGGCCAACGTTTCGGATCCCATGGAGTTTTCACAGGTGAATGCATGATCGGCACTTCGCGTGCTTCAGTGATCAGCAGTCAATGTGTTAAGCTGGCTAGCGATTTAAAAACTGGATATTAACATAGATATAGAATTTATTAATTTTTTTATAAAAAATTAGAAGTATGCTGGAAAATAATTTTAAAAACACAGTATTAAAAATATTTTTATTTTCAAAAATATACATAATTATTTATACCTGATAATTTTAAATCAAACGGAGGACTGTAGGGGAAATTTATTTGATTATTAATTAGAGGAATGTTGTTTTTATGGCTTTACAATTATAAAAAATTCCACATTATAAAGTTTTAACCTTTTATTATCTATATTATAATTACTCCAAGCAATGTCGTACGTTTCTGCATTTGGATGATGACTTCTATTTGTATACAATAATTTTGTCGCTTCGTTTATCGCGTCCGGTGGCGCAATGAATAACACGTCTGACTGCGGATCAGAAGATGCCAGGTTCGAATCCTGGCAGGATCGAATTTTTTTTTTACGGTCGAGAATATTTTTTTGTTGAAATTTTAATTACATTTTTGGTTTTGAACATTCAAATTTGTTTATGTAAAAATTAAACGAAGATTAATTTTTTATAAAGTTGTATAAAAGTAATCAACACTACGAGAAGAGAAGAGAGTAGGTACCTACCTATCGAACTATGGTTTATTCCGCTCTGACTTATTAATCGGTTAGAAATTTTGAATAAATACTTTGTCTTAATTATATCTAAACTGTGTTTGCTGCACAGCAAACACATTTGGCCGCGAAGCGGCCACAATAGCAAAAATGGAAGTTTGCCAGATACAATTGGCCGCGAAGCGGCTGACGTAGGCATAGGTAAACAATTGTGTTTGCCGCCCGCAGGGCCTAGCAGTAAGCAATCGGCGAAGCTGATTGCTTTCCTGCTAGTTAATATTTAATATTTTTACCCATGTTTTTTATATCAAAACTATGATTGAACTTTAAGAGATGATTCCTCTAATTAAAAATCAAATAAATTTCCCCTACAGTCCTCTGTTTGATTTTAAATTATCAGGTAAAACTCAAGATTTATCAACACCCCCTACAAACCCCACCCTGTCTCCCTCTCTCCTCTACTCAAATTCTTAATCCTTTTTGATGAAACTTAGGCCCGGTTGCGCCAGCAGAAGTAAACGTAAAAAAAGTTACTCGAGTAACGTTTTTTACTAAAACGGGTTGCGCCATCTATGGTAAAAATATTTAACTCGCCGAAGTACATACATGAGTAACTTTTTTTTACTCTCCAAGATAGGTGGGTAAAGGTAAAAACGTTGGTAAAAAAATGGCCGTCCTCTCACAGCTGATTTGAAAATGTGACATTTGTCCATAATTTTGTCGCTGTCATTTTCGTATTGAAATTTGTAAACATTAAAATGAATCTTTTAATTTTGCGTTATTTTTGCGATGGTTTGACGTTTATTTGGTTAGTTTCATAGAATAAAGTGGTTTGTTTGAACTGGTTTTGAACCGCAAAAGTACGTATTGCCAGTGGTGAAAAACTGAAATAAATCAAATTCCATAGACAAATGCGGTATTTGTGGTTTATTCCGCTTGGCACCCTATTAGCCTAACTCTTGGTTTAACCGTGGTAAAAAAGACGATTGTGCAACCCGAAATCGAGTTTACTCTCAACTGAGGGTAAAAAAAGTTGCTCGGGTCAATGTTACTCGAACCAAATCTACTTCTGCTGGCGCAACCGAGCCTTAGTGCATGTTAGCCTTTAGTTAGAGTAACATGTATGTGAAGAATATTTTGTGAAGGTGTTGGTATGTAAATAATACTATGGTTATGGTGTGTAGTGATATTTACATGCTAGTGTAGTAGTTGTCCTGACGAAGAGACGGGTTACGTCTCGAAACCGGTAGACAAAGTAAGTTTTAGTAGTTATATACTAATATAAATAACATTTTGTTAAATTGAAATAGCTTATCACCATAACTAAAGTGCTGTGGTAGCTTACCGTAAAGATAAAATAGTATAAAATTGTTATTGTGGAATTTTTAATGAAAAGTTTATTATTCAATATAAAAAATAACCATATAATAACAATAATAAAAACATACCTGATTATTTTTATAATTTTCACAGAGCGAGCTCTAGGCTGACGGAAACAACAGAAAAGTGTTCTTTTGACAAAATCTTAGTTAATTAATGACATAATATTAGTTATTAAGGTGAGTATAATCTGTGTTATAAATAAATATTATATATTAAATAGAAGGTATGAGTGAATAAATAACATATTCAATTAAAAAATTTATTGCCTTAGTGTTATGTTTTGTTATATGCCTACCAGCATAACCGTAACATTTAAGATAGATATCCTATAAAAAATGATTATAAAACTAAAATTTTGTTCTAGGTCTAAAATGACCCAGTTCACCGTGTCGTTCATTAAAGCCATTACTGTGCTTTGTTTTGACCGATCGGTCTTTATGGGTTAAAATGGCTTATTTAAATTCAATACCGACTGAAGGAGTACCAAGTGAATAAAGAAATTGTGCAAAAATTTAACAATTCACTTGTCTCTTTTACTGTCTGTAGAACACTTAAATGTCAATTTGTCAAATAATGTGGGATACTGGCAGATGTCAAAAAGTAATGATGGCAAAAGTACAACCGAGTTCTTTAACATTAATCATTTTTTACAAATCAATTGGTACTCTTACAAATCACTCGGCACTCTCACATATTGATCAAATATGAAGCAATTTTAATATGAGAGTCGTGAACATGGAGATATCCAGAGTAACCATTCAAAATATGCAAGTGAATTTGCAAACAGTTAAGAAGTTAATTAGTCACTTGCTTCCCAATATTTAGTATTCTTGATATATTTTTTATATGTCATAAAAGTAGAAATGTATTGGCGAACAATAAGGGTTTTTATACAAATAGGCATTTGAATATATAAAAATGTCATATGTACATGTGCATGTTTGGTAAAGTAATGATTAATCAAATTAAACAGTTCACTTTAGTTAACGACAGTTTGACCAACTGAACGATACTTCCCATCATGCCTAAATGCTTTTTCGATAGACGAGTAAAAAATATAAAGAAGGACCAATTTGTCACATCTTATAATTAATTATATTTATGAATTACTGCACTGAATAATGAACACACGAACTGCATTCTTTGGTGACGACATGCTTGTTGATCTAGTGGTTAAAATGCTTGCCAAGTGATCCAGTGGTCAGGGGTTCAAGCCTCATTCCGGCTGGTAAGTTTGCCCTATATTTTAATTTAATTAATTTGATTAATTTAATTAATTTGATTAATTTGATAATTGAGTAAGAATATTAAAGTGATATTTCTTCCGTGTACACATTTAATTTTTTGTATTAAAAAAACATTTCACAATGGCAGAAAATATATAAATAAAAAGAAAAACAAGGATGTAGCTATTTTCTAAAATGACTCAAGTTGATTCTTTCACTCTGCCAATGTGACGTATATCCCTTTACATCATAATAATAAGAAAATGATAATAAGATGAAAGCTGTGTCTGTTTTCTATTATATAAAGTTTATTTATCTCGGCAAAATATTAACTTATGTATATGTACAACAACAAAAAAATTACAAATGTACAATTAAAAATTATATTAATCATAATAAAGATTAATCATAAGGACGTTTACTGCATTTCTTAAGGGCCTACTTTGAACATACAACATGAGTAAGAAATACGCATAGAATAGCTCGCACTTCAAAGAGAAAAAGTAAAAAGATACCCATAATTAGAGAAGATTGAACTAAAACAAAATTAATATATCAACCTTTATCGCCTCTCCTCTCGGGACAAAAAATTATGTGTGAAAAATGTGCACCCTTAAAATGAAATAGTGTGGATTAATGACACTTAGATTACATTACATTTTCTTGGTAAGATCTTAACTTTAATAGGATCTCTACTTCTCAAAACCAAATCAGCAGAAAATATTATATCTCGTGGTTTTGTCACTGGCATAAGTTGAAAATTCCTCAATATGGAAGAAATGATTGATTTCTCTTCGAACATCGCAAATCGTTGCCCTAAAATTAGAAAAATTCCAGGGTTAAAATAAAAATACAAGACATATACTGAATTTTCACAAAATCTTTTTCGGTTGAGATTAGCACTGAGAAATTTGACTTTTTAGATCTGTGCAGATTACTTCACAAATTTTGTAGAATAATTAATATACATACATATATGTAATTATATAGACTGTTAGGGCAACACCTGGAATAATCCAAGAATATGGTCCAGTTGTTCATACAACGAAAATAAGTATTTCACTACATGATTTAATGTCCTGTTAATTTAATCTAACTAAAATAATCGTAATCTAAATTAAACAAACCAAACAACCTAACCTAACCTCATATATTGCCTATGAAATGCCAAAATATGCAGTGCTTTTTTCGAAATTTTAAAGTGTAATATCTTATTTAATACTTACTATTTAAACGTAAATTATCTTTCATTTTGTTATTAGCACATTCAATAATATAGTGAAATACTCATTTTCGTTGTATATGCAATGGGACCATGATCTTGGATTTAGCCCAACACCTGTGTGTGTATTTTCTTTATGGCATTTTTGTTTTAGTTATATTTTTTCTATGGTTGTAAGTGCAAATAAAGGAATTGGGGAAAGATGTGTTTTCTCATAATCTTAAGTTGTTTTTATGGTTAAACGTTAATATCCGGTAATCTGGTATATATTATCTATGTCTGGAACCAAGTCTCAGTAGAAACTAAACATTGTCTTTAAGCCTAGTTTGAAACTAGGGTTAAATAACACATCAAAGCTTTAACTGGCAATGTTGAGTCAGATTTTGCAAAACATTTAATAGATAACCTTACATCGCCTTACATTTAATATTAATACAGGTTTAAAATTTTTGCATACTAGTTATAAGATCCCACAAATAAATAATCTAGAAATACTTGAAATTAGGAAAAGTGTTAATATTAATTTAAATATAATAAATAATCAGACAAAATTTGTGCACAACCCACTATTGAATATTTTTCCACTAAAGATTCCATCCCCTTTCGACGACATTCCATAATTAACATCTCCGACCCCCCCTCCCCTCATCCCTTTTACCGTAACACACTTGCATGGTTTATCTTTTTCAATTTTAGTACACAAACAATCCTGAAGCAGAGAACATTGTTCTCGAAACATGTAGATTTTATATCTACGTGTTTTGAGAACAATGTTCAACTTTAAATTCTTGTTGGAAAAAGCTGTGGCCAGAAGTAGTCTCCGGAGAAAATGTTTTACCGCCAATAGAAGATGAATACCAAAGGATAATAAATATTTGTCATGGTATTGAAGGAGAAGGTTTTAATGACATGGATATCCATGATATTCAGGAAATATTGGAGGATCGATCGTTGAACGAAGAAGAATTAATCCAAATTTTGAATGAAACTACCACAATTAATGACTCAGAAAGTAGTTGCAGCGAGATAGTTACATGTTTCACATTAAAAACTGTAAATGAGGGCTTGGAATTGGCTATTAAATTAGAAAAAAGAATATTGAAAAGAATCCTATAGTTTTTTATATTATTTGCTTAATATTATTTAGTTGATGAAACATTTTTTTTTACATTTTATAAAGAATTTCGAAATATGTATTTATAAAAAAAAGCGAACATAGATCATACACAAGGCAAATTAGAATCATCATCACATAAAATGGTATGATTTATCACATTTTTTTTGCTAGTTCATAAGCATCATAAGGCACTATTTAAGTGCACATAATTACACCTAGCGAGTGTACTTTTTTAATGGTATAAAATAAGCTCTCTTATAACTTGCAACAACAAAAAACCATATATCAGCTGTATGTGAAAGAATGTACTCACCAATGCAGTTTCTTGGGCCGGCGCTGAAAGGTATATAAGCAAAAGGATGTCGTTTAGCGCAATTTTCTAAAGTAAATCTTTCTGGAATGAATTCATCAGGTGCTGGATAAATGGTTGCGTCTCTGTGCAGATCAAAAATATGTATATGACAAAGAGTTCCAGCTGGTATAAGGTAGTCAGCTGAAAGAAAAAACTTAATTAATAATTTATACTCTTTATATGAGCAAAGATACCATCTCTGCTTTTTTATTATATGAGCTCTCTCAAAGATAAATATATATACCAATGAAGTTCAATTGGATATGGAAAAAAAAACAATAATTTTATAAAACAATTTTTTGTTAATCAATTAAAAAAGACATACAGAAAAATCAAATTAACGAAAACATATTTTAACCGCTACCAGAATTCGAACCAATGGACCTCCATTCTTTCCGGGGATGGCGTGTTACCCAATTTTGCCATGGCAGTTTAGCAGTTAAAATATTTTTTGTTAATTTGATTTTTCTGTATGTCTTTTCTAATTGATTAATAAATATTTGTTTAATAATTCACAGAATTTTGTTCTCAAATTGCAACTTCACAATAATAATGTGTTTTCTTTAATATAATAATTTTTTTATTAATTGCTCTATCAATCATGTTTATAGACTGAGTCACGATGATATATATTCTCCGGGATTTAGTTGAAATAATTCTCAGCAATATGTTAGTACAACTATTTATTCTGAAAAGTTAGACAACCAGAAGGCATTACATTACGAGCATTTGTCCCATTTTAACTGCGGCTTAAATTATGGGAGATTCAATTTCACTCATCAAACAATCAGAACATAAATGGTCAGTGGATCGACATTTAACCTTTATATGTACACAACAAGCATGAGGTGAGGCATGTTATCGAGGGTCCTTGGCCAAAATGTGGTAAGTGATTACTTCAAACTTACAGGAGAGCAAAAAGATTTGTCAATCTTATTTTGTCAATATTTCTTTTATTATTAAACAATGTTCTTGAAAAACAAATATGGAAATCGTTTAATAATAAAAGCACGATTGACAAAACTTTATTTTGCTCTCCTGCAAAGTTCGCAATAATCATTTACGCCCTTGGTTGAGGATCCTCGATATATAGCAATTCTCAAATAGCTTCTTACCAAATCTCTAAGATACGGTGTGTAAATGGGGATTAAGAAAGCCAAGAGTAGTCTCCAAAGAATCTCATGGCAGCAAAGTCTGTATCAGAGATTTTCTTGAGTAATATAAAGTCTCAAATCACTTAAAAATCTATTAAGTGGACAAGGATCAGCGAACACTTCCATTTTAGCCTACCAGCATTTCTGAATATGCCGTCTCCAATACATTCTTGCACAAATCCCAATTCGAAATATACACAGTGTAACGTTTCATCATATCAATGTAATTTTTATTTTGTCTCAAAAATTTATGAAGAAAACCTTAGATGCGGTAAGTTAAAAAAATATACAACTTAGTAAAATTAGTGAAAGAATTTGTTTAGCCATGGAATTTTCTCCAAAATTTATTTTGTCATGAATAAAATACTAAATAAATTTCTGATATTTACTGTACAAGGTCTGAGTGTTTTTCATTTGATTTCTTCAATAAAAAACTGTAAACTTACTCAATTGGACTTTTTCATTTACAACTCTTGATATGAATGGAACGCTTGGATACAATCTAAGGGCTTCTTTCAAACACATTTCTAAGTAACGCATTTTGTTCAGATCTTCCATGGTAGCTGGTTGGCTAGAATCTCCAAATATTTCATCTAATTCAGCCACTATGCGATCCTAAAAGAGGACAACTACATTTGTAAATTAAATAATAGTAGTGATTAAAAGGTTTACATCAGATTTATATACTTTATAATTTGTGATTATGTAGTAAATTTGCTTGAGCTGATCTTAGTAATAAGGTAAAGCGGGAGTCATTTAGATGGTTTGGTCATGTGAAACAAGTGTATGAGGAGAGGGTGGTAAGAAATATGTGTAAGGTGGTCTCATCAGCTAAACCAGATACAGGAAGATGATTTTGTAAGAAACATAACAGTCAACAGACCTGCATAAGAAGATGTATGCATATGGATGTTACGAGTTATGTGTCTGGACAGAATAATAAGGCATTCAGATTCGTTCATTAGCATGGTGAGCTGGTAAGAGAGGTAAGAGAGCTGATAAGAGAGAAAAAAAATTTACCTGTACTTCAGGATGGTTAGCCAATAGCATCAAACAAAAACTAATGGCCATTGTTGTTGTATCATGACCCTAAAAATTTAAATATGATCAGATTAAATTACCAACAAATAATAATATCAACAGATTAATCAATGTTAAATAATTAAATCAGATTACACATTTTATCAAAAATAAATTGTGATAAAATCCAAGACTTCAGAATTATTTGTTAAAAAAAATTGATAAAATTGTGCAGTGTAAAATGTTGTCATTGGAAATTTTTATAGTTGATGGCTTTATGATTCAATTTTCTGTTGATTGTGCTGACATCTGATTAAGAAACAAGGATGCTGTTTGCTGTACACCGCAGCCGCATCATTACCGAACTGTTTACTGTTTATGTAATTTTCTATTGATAATATATAGGCCGGGATCTGTCAGATACAAAGATGGAAAAATAGCATATTGCGAAAATTTCTCACAACATTAATTAGATGTTTACTTATAGAATGTATTCTTATACAGGTAACTCCCGCTTAACGCAGATTTTAGTATACAGGTGTAACTTTTAATATAAATTGCATACTATAATTTATTGCGTGACTGTTACGAAGCAATAAGGCGAAATTCATGCAAAGAAAGCGGATATATTAAAAAGAAACATAGAAAAGTGTTAAGTTTAAAAATTATTAAAGAGGAAGTAGATGACAGTTTTGCAACTGTAGGCCAAGATAACAATTAGGCAGAGTTGGCCATTCGAATAATCATGAAAAATAAAGAAAGATCAAGCAAAATGGGCATTTTTGTATATTGTGTTAATTTATTTAATATACATATGTGCATGTGTGTAGATTGTGTTTTCAAAATTACATATTTAAAAATAAATTACAAACTTTGCAAAGCTTTGTTATTAATTTCTCCCTCCTAGCACCGACTTTCGTTGGATGCAGATTGCATCCCTTACCCCTAGCGCTAAGCGGTGGTCACCTGTTTTTTCTTTGGTAAATGCACATATATACATATATGCACAAGAGTTTAATATTAATTTTGTTTGTAGCATTAACCAGTAAGAAAAATCTTTGTTGTGTTTGTTTAAAGTTTATTTTATGACCCTTCTGATTATTATGATATCGAGAACACTGGTGAGATTAACATTACAAGTCATTAAACATGAAATGATGTTTTGGTCCCCATGGTTTCATGTTAAATGATTTCCACTGTATGTTAACAATTTCTACAGACTAGTGTAACATTTTTTCGAATGAGCTTACCTCAAACATAAATGTATCAACTTCTTCTCTTATTCCCTGTTCATCAATTTTACCATCAGATTCAGCGGCCAATAATAGATCTAACATTGCGAGCCTTCTTTTATTACTCTTTGTGTATTCATCGTTTTCTATTTCACTTATAATAGTCGAAGTATCTTCAGTCAACATAGTTTTGCGCCTTTGTCTAATAACATCCAAGGTAAAGTTGTGTAATGCGGGTAATATCTCATTTTGTCTTCTACCAACAGAAGACAAATTCCATATTGAATTGGCGCGTAACCATATTCTCACAAATCTGTATACTAGAAATTTTCCCATATCGTGTATAGCATTTTTGTATATTGTAAAATCTGAATGGCCTTTTGCTTCCAAATGTATGCCCATGGCGGTCTCTGTCAAAATGTAAATAAATAAACTTTGACAATTTCTAGTAATTATCTACCACCAGTTGAGTAGCCGGCAAACATCGTGTAAAATTTTCGGCATAGTGGGGGAAAGTTTGCGCATGTACAGTTGCTGGCAAACTTCTTGAAAAATTTTTGCGTAGTGGGGGAATGCGCAGAAGACAAATTTTGGGTCTCGTTGGTGAAATGGTACATGCGCAAACTTCCCCCCACTACGCCGAAAATTGTCAAGATGTTTGCCGACTACTGTACACTCCATACTACTTCACCCCTGAGACCCAATATTTCTTCTTTTTTTCAATAAATGTAAATGAAAATTGAACAAAAGTCTGAAAGTAAAATTAAGATATCTCAAAAACTAACAAAGTTATGGAAATTTTAAATTTGCGTTTTGAATGACAAATTCGTTCCGTCCGGTGGAGTCGCGTGACATCATCTCTTATACACAGTGTACATCGCGGCTCATGCTCCGGCGCGCGGCTATGCGGACACGTAATATCACATGCGAATTGGAGGTCAATCATTCCAGGTTAAAATACACTATCTTCTCTGTTATTTATTGACAGATTTCATTTTTTTTTCTCTGTTTTATTAATTTTGATCTTTATTTTTATTCCATTAAGTTATATATATTCCATAGTATTGTCATCATCATAAAACTTTTCCATTAGTAAGATTTCTTTTAAATTTGAAAAAAAATTATGTTTGAAATAATGGCTCAGTATGAGGTAGCCAATTTATAGAACAGGTTTGTGCTGACTTGTGCAAACTAACTGGATAATTAAAGTTTATGAATGATTGAATGCTTGTTTTCTGAATTCACTTGCATAACATTACAAATTGAACTTACCACAAATAGAATTTATTGTAAACTGTGCTACGTAAGATGTAACATCTGTTTCTGGTTTCCCAATCTCAGTATTCAAACACTTTACTATTTTTTCACTTTGCTCATTGAAAATTTTGCAAAAATCACGCAGGATATTGAAATGAAATGCTGGGGTCAATATTTTTCTTCTTTTCTGCCATTTATCTCCTAAAATCAAGTTTTTGTGTAAGAACAGAAATTATACATATTACAGTACATATATAAAGATATCAGAATACTTACTACAATGGTGATCTGATTTTTTAACTCGTTAGCACGAGTTATCTTGTGTTATGTTTCATCTATTACTAGATTACATCTTTGCGATTTACTGGTTTTCAAGCTCTGGATACCACAGCATTTTTAATTTCAGACTATCATGCCTATTTATATTCAATGGATAATTATAGATCACAAGTGTTTCCTTGATAATATATGCATGATTAACCAAAAGAACGGTTGATTTTATCCTTCAAATATTTTTTTATAATCACCTACTGAATTTGCACACAAGCTATTTGTATCTGTCAAACCGGGTTTCTTCATAATTAGTTCCTAAATGCACCAGTTGACTGCACGCTGACTGGATATAGCAAAACAAGTCAGTTATTAGCAGAAGAGATTTTATACAGGGTGTAACAGAGCTATTGCTTACACAACGTAACTTGGCATGCGTCAAATTTTGAACTAAAACCCGCCCCGCCCGCACCCAGCGGTAACCCCTCGCCCTGTCATTCAGTACAATTTTGTATTTGATCGGGATCTGTGACATCTTGATTACCAATATACACTGAATTATTATATCCAAAACATCCTAAACAGTCCGGGATGGTGCAAGAACAATTTCCAATGAAGTATTAAAGTTTTGCGAAGCTGAAAAAGCGAATAATGGACCGATATACCGTTTGACATTTTGACAGATAGAACGGCCGCCATTACTGCATGGTTTCTTTAGTGCTGCCTGACCAAATTTCGGTATTTAATACGTCACCGGTCACCGGACATTCTGTACATTATGTATTGTGTAATAAATTTACATCCTGACAACTTCTGTTATGCGACAGGGACGCCCTCCCTCGCACGCCAAGTTATAGTGGTATGTCTATAGTCCACAATACATACTTACAATACAATACCGCAAGGTCGGATATACACACCGGAATAGCCAAGAAATCTATACAAAGGAAATTTATGGATAGCCATAATGGCAGCTAGATGTGTTCTCAATACTAACCATTACTTGTTAATAACCCTTCATTTAGCCATGGGTGAAGAAAAGTATAGACCATACTTTTAGTGATATGTTTGTGGCTTGACAGAATTATCTAGAATATATATTTTGTATTATAAATCAGAAATGAGTTTAAGTTTTATTCCTAAATATCAATTATGTAATGGAGAAAATATCATGAAATTTCAGGTACAGGGACACTAATTGAAACCATCGGAAAATTTTGGTTACATCACGCAGTGTGAATCCTGATCAATAATGCACTGTTTTGTGAAATGAAAAGTAAAGTGAAATACAAGTCATAAGAAGGTCAAGTAATTTGTTATCAGACTTAAATTATTGGGTACAATTTTACTATCAAGATTAAAATACATATATGAATGTGAGGTGTGGATTATGTGATGTGATAAGGATTATAATTATTAATAAACAATAATTGATATAAAGTATTCAGTAGGTATCTCAGAGGTATTAATGACATGATTATATAAAAAATAGTAAACCAAAATACAATTTTAAAAAGTCTGTATTTTGTCCAAATGATAAGGAATTTGAACAACTATTCCAAGAGTCCCTGTCCGCGGAATGAGCATAAATGAGAAGTGTCTCAGAGATAAATCTCAGTACCATGTACACGAATCTAATATTTACTATTCATTAGTCATCAATTAGACATGTATAAGGTATTAAATTACAATATTTTATTCAATTTTAAGTGTTACTGGAGAGATACAAATTCACTCAACTGACAAACGGAACATGAACGGATAGACTGACATTTGACATACAGCATGCATGAAGTGAGGAATCAATGACTGATCTCTAAGATGTGGTCTGTACATGGGGAGCCAAGAGTTATTTAAAAAAAATCAAATGGGAGCAAAATCTGAATCTCAAAAATTGTCTCGGGTCAAAAATCTCCTAAAAACCTCTTTTGTGACCACAAAAGGTGTGAACGCAGATGAAACTGTGCTCTCTTGCTTTGAAGGGTAGGCGGTAAAGACTGTTATGAATCAGTTGACCATTCTGTTCTACATTAAAAATCCAACAAATGACAGCTCTCTATACTCTCCTTTTCACGAGTTTTGAGGCAATTTTCATCTGCGAACTGACACCCTAAGAAGCTACACCTCCCAAAAATACCTTAGCAATTATTATAATAGTGTATTATAGACCCAAAGTCACATATAAATTATCTCACATTAAAGGCAAATTGTTTAAAATAAATTGTATGATATTCAGAATTTTACAGTAATAATTTTCACATACATACCTCTATTTCACGTGGTTGGAAGATGCCCAATGTATAGATACCAAATATTTGAACTCCATATGTAGATTTATACGTGTTTGCTAAACTTCTGCCGCGATAGAAAAGTGGAACTAGAAGTATCACAGTATTTTAGCATTAATAATATATATACTTATGACCAAGATGGAAAAATATACAGTCAGTGCATTACCTGGGTCTAACAAAAAATCCATTACGTTTCCAATAAGAGGCAAAGGTTTTGGACCAGGGATTTTGGAAAATAGTCTTGCATCCTCAGTATTGTAAAAGTAGTAATTTAGACAATATAGGATTAAAACAATTGCTCCTAAGATATACCACCACATTTTCAAGACAAATAAATGCAGCCTTAGAATTAAAGTTACTGTTGTAAAAAAATGTTCTATCTTGGACCAAGCACCACTACCAATAGACATGCATATTAATATTACTGAGCTTTTTATCATAAAAAAAAAAGTTTCTCAGGGATACTGAAACTTTAGTTAATTTTTTTTTGTATATTTAGGCCCCAGATAAAATACCAATTTATCGCTTTGCCAAATTCATAGTTTCAAGCCCTCAGTAATGTTTTATTAATTTTTTATTTTTCTTCAATCCTTCTTTGGTGACTCAATAAGATGAGGCATGACCTGTAATGTATTTCCACCAGTCTCGGTCCTGGGTGACTCCAGGGTCTCACCTGATCCAGATCTCTTTCGTCCTACAGCTATGCCCAAGATAATTTCCTATTAAATTGTATATGTATTAATATTTAAATTGGAAAACTTTTGTTATCTCGTAGATACATCTTGCTGCGGTTGGATTTATTGCGGGAATGAGGCATTCTTCTGCATAGGGTGAGTGAGTTAGCAATTCGTTGTGTGATTTAACCAGTTTTGCTGTGACAATAGGCAGATGACAGTATTCAAGAATTAAAGAATAAGTGATTTTAGAGAAGAAAATATTTTGAAAAGATTCTAAAAAATGATCCAGTTTTAATATACTCATTGAGATTAATAAGATTTTCAATAAAATAAAAGTATAAAATCGTGCAATCCGCCATTTTAACTGAAACAACGGTCAGAGTGAATGACGTGACGCCTCAGTACGGTGTTTTTGAACCGTTGCCATAGACACAATGCAATGTTTACTGATGCTTGACGTCACATGGACGAAATGACAGCTGCGAGAGTTTTTGTGCGAAATTAAAAATATGTAGATGAAAATGCAATTATTTGCATAAAAACATAATTCATTACTGAAATAATGTTATTTTCGGTAATAGTAGATGTGTACCTAAAATATAGAATGTTATTTCAAAATCTGCCATCATGCCTATTGTGGACAAATGAGCTGATGCATTGTTATAGTGAAAGAGCACTTTTTCCTTCACCAAATGGGAGTGTTTTCTCATCAATGCCAAATCAGCCTAATAAATCAGCATAGTACTGCACTGTGATTGTCCTTTCCTTCTCCAAATAGTCAGTGAAGACTATGTCTCGTGAATCTCAAAATACTTTTCACTTTCTTTGGAGCATATTCACCAGATGAACTGCACGGTTTTGACTGTTCTTTCATTTCTGAATCAATATGATCCCTTTTGAAGATAGCAGAATTAAATAAAAAATAATTTTCCGAATGCAGTGATGATACAACCTCAAGACAAACAGCTAATAATACAGCTTGAGTAGGAAAATATTTGGTTCAGTAAAATTGTCATAGAGATTGAAACAAATTGGTTGCGTGCAAACAAGCAAATTTTTATTTTAAAAAAAGCATCAACACATGACATACGTCGGAATTAAAACTAGCCATAGATTACGGTATTATACCTTAGAACGGCTAGAATTTTACATGGTCATAAAATACATTCATAAAATTGTTGCTTTAATGCAGAGCGAGGGGATGGAAGAAAAGGTAATCCTAGTCATGGCGTAAAGGATCCTTAGACCAGATTGTAAACTCCAAGGCTTCCATTTCTTTCACTGAGCGGCGGGCTCAGATTTGGGGACTGTCTGGCCCCTTTCTGGTGAGATGGTGGTTACTAATTTTTCCATAAATATTTATATTTATTCCTCAGAATGTTTAGTAATGAATAGCTTTTTTGCTTATATGAAGTGCATGCCCCTGCCAAACAGTGCTCTGAAGTTGTCATGCGATTCTGTTTTTGTTTCACTGTGAACAAATGCGGCACCTACTTTACCAATAACTTTCTCATGCCCAATTTTTCATGTATAATATTTTATACACATTCAATTGAAATGTTTTCAATGTCAGTAATCTTTCTGATCTGCAACTTTTGGTTAACATATAACCCTAATCAATTATAAATATATTTGTATAAGTATATACATAGTTTGAGAAGCACTGTTCTCATTTGCAGATAAGTGATTTTGGCACAAATTAATCAGTAACATAACAACTAATGCAATGTATAATTGATATGGTGTTCACATTTAAAATTACATATCTACATGTTTCTTTATCCCAGGATTCCAAATGTTTTTCTGGTCCGGGATTGAAAATCCCAAGATTTTCGGGATCGATGCAAAAAGTATTTTTTTATTCTGAGAAGATGAAAAGACCACTGTTAATTAAGCTAAAAAAAAGAAGACAACCGGAGTTATCAGGCTTACTAAATTATTTACAAATTCCCGAAAATGCTGATATTGATGATCTGCCTCTGGAATTAGAATTATTTTATCAAACCCATCCAAAACTACACTCCACAACAATATGGTAAATCTAAGTTCAAAGTTCAAGCAAAAGGGAAATTCAAAGTTCTCCAGACCATGTAAATTCAGAAAGACAAATAAAAGTTCAAAAGAATAGACATTAAAAGAAAAACTACAAACAGAAATAGAAAAAAGTTTGAAAAAAATTGAAGCAAACAAAATAAAAGAAACATATGTTACTATAACTATTCGGAAAAAGATGATTTTTTTAAAGTAGAAGTGCAATTTGAAAAAATTATAAATGCTTGATAGCCATTCCTCCCACAAGCATTGATCCCCAAAGGGCATTTTCTGCTGCGTCTGTTGGTCGTAAACTGAGAAACCCTCTCTATGATTTGAGTATCAACAACCTTTTCATACTGAGATCATGTTTCCCAAGTTCTAAAAAATAAGATACTGAAATGATATTAATTTCTAATCTTAGTAGGATTTTAATTATAATAAAGGTAGAGTAGATTTAATTTTTGTTGAATTAAAATTTAAAACATTTGCACCACAAGGCGCCTTATTATATTATAACATGAAAAAAAGTACTAAGCTAGTTAAAATAATGTTGCATAATGTGATGGCTCCTCTTCTTCGCCTTTCAGCTCGATCCTACTCCTAACTGAGTTTACGCCTTGTTAGAGGCAAACAAGCTATCTATCTACGTCGGATGAAGGCTCTACGGTTTTTAACGTAGTATTTCCAAACACCCTCGCTTTATTCAAGACCTCCCCAGTTCACGTTGTGTAATTTTTTGTTTCGAACTATAGGGGATGAATTGGTTTTGTGGTAACCCTATCGCAAGCCAAAATTAAATTAAATACTGGGGTATGAAGTTCGTGAATGTTCATGGAAAACGCAAACAAAACTACCTAGCACGTCAATTAGCCCTACGGTGCAATTGCTAAACATACTATGTTCCGTGGCCCTATATTATTTACCTATCATTCCTACGGACTGAAACCACTGCATCTGGTGTAGCTGCGCTTCCAGAGTGCGCGATCCTCTGCTCCCATGCCCTCTCCGCTCGATCCCCCATTGTCCTACCTGTATGGGATCGACCGCCATCCACTGGAAAGGTTAGTGACGTGCCGTTATCACATGCGCATGCACATATAGAGTACATAGATCCCCTGAAAGCCCTCGAGTCCTTCGTAGCCGCTCCTATGGATGATTCCGTCTTCGACGCCCTCGCTGATTAATAATTTTATCTTCCGCCGTTATCTCGCTGTGCTTATTCCCTACGATCTTTTATATTTACTCTGCATTATCTTATATCAATTACATTGTTACGTTTATTTACTAGCCGGCCTAAGTTCCGTCACCTGTATCTGGCCCTATGTCTCATTCTAGTGGTACGTTGGGTTCTAATGGATAAGGGGTTTGTAGAAGGTATGTGTAAATGTATGTGTACGCGGAAAATGTGGTTGCTTTAAATTCGGCCCCTCCGTACCCAAAGGCTCATCGGTGACTGATCCCATCTTCCTTCTCCCGACACGAGTTCCGGATACGTTGACCTGAGCCTGGATGCGCCTTTTCATGTTGGGCCTCTTCTGTGCAAAGTACCGCACCATCCCTCGCGTCAGTGTCTGGCGTCCGGGCTCAGAGCCAGTTTGCCCCCCGAATTCCAACTCCTCCAGGTTAAACTAAGTTAAACTACGGTATATATACTGAAGCTACTGTAAAGATGGTCCCGGGCCACCTGTCAAGCCAAAAATATGCGAGTGGGGAAGGGGAGTTTCCTAGGCTCCCCAACCCTCGCCTGTGAGCAACTACAGCCCAGTGGCCATTCGCGACACTACAGTGACTGCAATCACCCTCCCAGGTAGTACTTATTATAATCTGGTATGCATCAATACGTTCAATCCATTCCAGACGAGGGAAGACATCCGCACGGGTGTTGTGCCACCCGTGAAGAGCCCCCTCATACACTACGTACGAATAGATACATACTAATAAAATATAATATACATACATATACTTACATATACAATACATAAATAAATACTTGTAATGGTTGGTTGCCATGTGGTTTCACGAGGCCATGACCCCTCGTATTAGTAGATGGAAAGGTGGATCTGGACAGTAGGGATATGCCTAGCCCCTGGCCAGGGATGTCGGTGTATTTTCTCCAAATGGTGTACAGCTAGAATCCTGTCATCGATGATGATGGGATCTGCCTAATTTTCTCCGACTGATGTGTAACTGGAACCCTGCCCTCACTGATGAAGATGATGTTGTCACTATCGAAACGTCACCTGATGATATTTATCTGAACCACCGCTAGTGATGATGATGATGATGATGATACTATCGTAACGTTTCCTGACGATATATATCTGAGACACCGCTAATGATGATGATGATACTATCGAAACGCCTCCTGACTACATATGACTGGGACACCGCTAATGATGATGATGATGATGATACTATTGAAACGTCTCCTGACGATATATAACTGGGACACTGCTAATGATGATGATGTTGATGATACTATCGAAACGCCTCCTGACGATATATAGCTGAACCACCGCTAGTGATGATGATGATGATGATGATACTATCGTAACGTCTCCTGACTATATATAGCCGAAACACCGCTAATGATGATGATGATACTATCGTAACGACTCCTGACGATATATAGCTGAACCACCGCTAGTGATGATGATGATGATGATGATGATACTATCGTAACGTTTCCTGACGATATATATCTGAGACACCGCTAATGATGATGATGATACTATCGGAACGCCTCCTGACTATATATGACTGGGACACCGCTAATGTTGATGATGATGATGATACTATTGGAACGTCTCCTGACGATATATAACTGGGACACTGCTAATGATGATGATGTTGATGATACTATCGAAACGCCTCCTGACGATATATAGCTGAACCACCGCTAGTGATGATGATGATGATGATGATTCTATCGTAACGTCTCCTGACTATATATAGCCGAAACACCGCTAATGATGATGATGATACTATCGTAACGTCTCCTGACGATATATAGCTGAAACACCGCTAATGATGATGATGATACTACCGAAGCGCCTCCTGACGATATACAGCTGAACCACCGCTAGTGATGATGATGATGATGATGATACTATCGAAACGCCTCCTGACTATATATAACTGGGACACTGCTAATGATGATGATGATGATGATACTATTGAAACACCTCCTGACGATATATAACTGGGACACTGCTATGATGATGATGTTGATGATACTATCGAAACGTCTCCTGACGATATATAACTGGGACACCGCTAATGATGATGTTGATGATGATACTATCAAAACGCCTCCTGACTATATACAACTGGGACGCTGCTAATGATGGTGATGATGATGATGCTATTGAAACGTCTCCTGACAATATATAACTGGGACACTGCTAATGATGATGATGTCGATGATACTATCGAAACGCCTCCTGACGATATAAAGCTGAACCACCGCTAGTGATGATGATGATGATGATGATACTATCGCAACGCCTCCCGACGATATATATCTGAAACACGGCTAATGATGATGATGATACTATCAGAACGCCTCCTGACTATATGTGACTGGAACACCGCTAATGAAGATGATGATGATGATGATGCTATTGAAACGTCTCCTGATGATATATAACTGGGGAACTGCTAACGATGATGATGTTGATGATACTATCGAAACGCCTCCTGACGATATATAGCTGAAACGCCGCTAATGATGATGATGATGATTCTATCGAAACGCCTCCTGACTGTATATATAACTGGGACACTGCTAATGATGATGATGATGATGATACTATTGAAACGCCTCCTGACTATATACAACTGGGACACTGCTAATGATGGTGATGATGATGATGCTATTGAAACGTCTCCTGACAATATATAACTGGGACACTGCTAATGATGATGATGATGATGATGCTGATCTGACTATCCCCCCCCCCCCGACGATGCACAGACGTATGCGTACGTAAATAAATAAATATATAAATAAATAAATTGATAAATAAATAAATAAATTAATTAATTAATTAATTAATCAATTAATAAATTAATAAGTAATTAAACAAATGAATAAATAAATAAATAAATAAATATATTATTAATTAATTAATAAATCAGTCAATCAAACAAATAAATGAATAAATAAGTATATAATTAATTAACTTATCAATCAATCAATCAATTAATTAAATAAACAAATAGATAAATAAATAATTTATAAATAGGTGAATAAATAAATGAATGAATGACTGAATGAAAATAAATAAATAAACAAATAAATAAATATATATATATGAATAGACAAATAAATACCTAATTAATTAATTAATTATTCAATCACTCAATCAATTAAATAAATAAATAGAAGTAAATAAATAAGTTCGGCGTCGAGCACACGGGCCGCCCGATCCCTGGAAGTTCACACACATGCAGAGAAGGGTTAATTTGGGCAAATTAATTCGCCCCTATTATGGTCAGTACGGATTCGGCATGCAAACAAACACCTGTGGATAAAAGTATATTTAAAGTTTACGGTACAGGGGTTAACTTTCACTGTCGGCGCTCCTTCCGTCTCTGTCTGAGGTGTCGAACCCGAGACCATTCTTCTTAATCGTGCGCCACCTTTATATATCGTTATAATCTCAAAACGGAAAGAGGATGACATGACTTACCCATCTGCCGCCGATTATATCCATTCCAGTGCATCGTAGTTTCACTTTATGTACCTCACTTTATACCTAAGGATTGCGGACACTTGCCTTGCACGCGCATACGATTCACAGGCCCCTAATTAACTATAGTTCGCGACCTAACCTTTGATCCTGCCATCACGCGTTTTTAAGTTTCCGTAGCTGGGGCTTAGTATCCAGCCTCTGTAACTATACGGTGTATATACTCTAACCAAACCGAAACTAGACATTATTTTCTTTTCTTTAAATTTATATTCCTCGAGATACCGGAATTAGACTCTAGCTCGACAATTGTAAGTATTTATATATCTTAATAATACTGCAACATAGTCCTTATTTCCGTCTTACGCATCCGTACTTCCCGGGTCACCGAAACTAAACTCTAATCCTAATGATCATACTCTAATGATCATACGCACCGATATTTTCCATAAAACCGTTACCCGTTATTTTCCGATGTTACAAATTCTTATATTTATCCGAAATACCGGGATTAAGCTTTGAATCTAGGATTCCATCCATTTATAAGTTTTAACAAACCCATGAAGCAACCACTTGTCCACTTGTTGTTGTTAAAGAATTGATTGCTTCTATAATAAAACCCCACTAGTCTACATCTTTATAAGGTCAATACATATTACTTTTAGGGTCCGCCGATTTAGTTTTATTCTTAATATAAATTTATTATCATCTCGAATATTTGATATCTACTCTCCGGCAAATTTTAATATAGTTTAAATCATTTTAATATATTTATCATTTTAATATAGTTTAGAAATAACGGGATTCTGTAATTTCTACAAGTATAAACAACCCCAATCTTACCAAATCCATTTTATGTAGTGAAAGACGCGGGATTTATATTCTTCCTAAAATGTAAAATGAACCCGGTCTAGATGAAACATCCTTATTTAGTTTCAGGACAACGAGGTTTACGCGTTCCACGAGGAATATGATATAACCCGATCTAAACGAAGGTAATTTTATATAATTTTAGGACAGCGGGACTTACAAATTTCATAAAGTATATCGTGAAGCCAATCTAGGCGGAGACACTACGTATATTTTAAACAGAGTAAGAGTTTAAATTTTACCATCAAGTCTAATACACCGCAAGAATGTCCTAGGCATAGTAAAAAAAATAGCGGTCAAAACTGTAGTGTTTCTATGTTCACACGTTTTAGCTCAACACGAATATTATAAGTTTCACAGTTATAATACAAGACGCGAATTTCTAAACGAAACATTTTAAAATAGTTCTAACCGAAACTTATGTTTCATATTTATTAAATGAAGGCGCGAATTCTAAACGAAACACTAACATTGTTTAAAACGGGACCCTATATTTATATATGCTTAAAATGAAACGCGGATTCTCGAACGAAAGCATTTTGTATAACTAAATGTAACGAAATCTTATATAGTTTATAAATAAGAAGACCCGGCCCCAGGCGGTTTTTATATATTTTCAATATAACGAGGCCCTACAACATCTTTATAAGTATAATACAACCCCGGTCTATCGAAACAATGTACTAGAAGTTTTTATATGTTTGAATACATGATATACGTTTTTTTTTTATACGCGTTTTTATACGCGAGATTTACGTTTTCGTACAATACAAAGTAACCCAAATTATACAACCGCGAAGTTTACATCACTCCTAAAGTATAACCAGAACTAATTGAAACATTTTTTCATAGTTTAAGTCCGCGAGGCAAATATCTTTCATAAAATATAAAATAACCCGAATCAAATTAAACATATTTTTACCTTATAGACTTTCCCCAACGCGCGTAATAATCCCGGCCACATGAAACGTTTTTATATGTTTTAATAGCGCGGGACCTATGTTTTCCTATATAATATAAGATAACCCGGGCCGAACGGAAGCAATTTTTTATATACTTTATAAAATAGTGAAACTTGTACTTCTGTAAAACCGTAAATAAACCCCGACCCCCACGAGATTATTTTATATAATTTTTTAGAATAATGAAGTTTCATACATCTGTAAAATTGTAAATACTTATTTATTCCCGATTCTCACGAGATTATTTTATATAATTTTCTAGAATAATGGAATTTATACATCTGTGAAATTGTAAATAACCCCCGATTCTCACGAGATTATTTTATATAATTTTCTAGAATAATGGAATTTATACATCTGTGAAATTGTAAATAAACCACGATTCTCACGAGATTATTTTATGTAATTTTCTAGAATAATGGAATTTATACATCTGTGAAATTGTAAATAAACCCCGATTCTCACGAGATTATTTTATATAATTTTCTAGAATAATGGAATTTATACATGTGTGAAATTGTAAATAAACCCCGATTCTCACGGAATTACTTTATATAATTTTAAACGAAATGAAAATCTAGATTATTATGGGCTGAACCTGATACCCCGCGAGATCAGCTATATATTTTTCACTAGACGTATTTTTAATCCCAGAATTTATTCGCTATAATTTTAACGGACTCTTACTATTAAACATAAACAAAAAAAATTATTAAAATAAACTAAATATTCTTTCGATAACTAAAATAAACCCGGTCTAATCGAAACATTTCATATAACGAAATATTATATGCCTTACAAATGTAAAAATTAAAATGTGACCTCGCGTATTTAGCAAAAGATAGGTAATTTTATAAGACTTATTTAAAATCGAATCTGTTAGTAACAACCCTTTTATCTTTTAACAATTTCCCGCGTGTTTAGCATAAAATAGGTATCTTTATAACGCACAGCTAGTTTCCAGAGATCCGCCAATACTATTCCTGTATACTTAGTAAAACGAAAATTAACTAAATTTGAACCCTAGCGGTTCCTGAAATTCTGCGAGTATTATTCTGTGAACCTAGTAAGACGATAAAAATAATTAACTTTATAGAACGTAGTGATTCCCGAAGTTCTGATATGCCAAATTAATTTCCTTTATAAAATAAAATCAAACCCGTACTCTGAGTTAAAACCCTTTTAACAGGACCTCGCGTATTTAGCATAAGATAGGTATTTTTATAAGATTTATTAACAATTTCCCGCGTGTTTAGCATAAAATAGGTATCTTTATAACGCACAGCTAGTTTCCGGAGATCTGCAAATATCAGTTCTATATATGCCGGACTAATCAACTTAATAAAGCGCAGTAATTTCCGAAGTTCTAATATGCCAAATTAATTACCCTTTATAAAATAAAATCAAACCCGTACCCCCCTTTTCTTTTATCGTGAGCAATGTCGAAGAGTATAATTACCCGTACACCACTTTCACTTGAAGTTAAACTATAATTTTCAAACACTGGGACACTCTAACTCGACGGTAACAATCACTCACGGTTCTATCACTCAAAAAAACAACCGACGCGGATTTTGCACCCTCGTAGATGTCCACACCGACTGCCTGAATTCTGACTCCGCGTTACCTCTAATACCCCTCCCAGCAGCCAAAGGTCCTAAGTCGTGTGTTTCCAGGATTTTCAATATCCTACTTCCCTTGAAACCAAAATCTTTGTTCCTAAGATTCAGTTTGGCAAAAAAAAACCATATCTCCTCTTGGATATGTCAGTTGACCCCACCTTCTGTTGCCGTCTCTGTCTCCGTCCCTGTGCCTGTTTTGGGACGGACTCAGTGGCTTCGGACGATTTAAATTCGCTTCACAAGCGCGATAATTAATTTTTAATATTTAATTTCTAAGTTCAGTCCATATTGTCGTTTGATCAACCGTAACCACAATCTATCGGGTACTCCCCTAATCATAGTTGATGTTTCTTCATTATCTACCATTATCATGTCCCGTTCCCTCGTATTTTCACTCGTCTTTATCGGAAATTTAACGATCCTTGGCTGCTATATCATTGTATCAATTTCCCTACACTCACCATGTACACACTGCATACCTAGATAAAACAATCGTTCAAAGGTACTATACCTAATTTTAAATTAATTTTGGGCGATCTTTTCTCGTGGATCATCCAATGAATCCTGTCTTTTGCCCGCGGCTCTCCGCGCACAGGGACGTATTAGTTCCCTCCGTTGCGGAATTTAAACATAATTTGTAACCATTTATTATTATTTTTATTGGCAGTAAGATTGATCCACAAAATAACTATGTTACATAGACAGTGAATATTCTCGAACAATATAATACTGGAAGAGTACTATTCGCTATAACACAATAAACTATTAATGTAAGTTAAAGTAAATTTTTAAATTCAGTGGAAAATTTTTAAGATCGTTTTGCTTTTAATTTTTCCCAAAACAAAATAAATAAATAAACACACAAATACACACTCACACAACCCCACTATTGGACATGTTTTTCTTATTCTTTTATCGATTGTATGTATGTGTTTTCGCGTAATTGGCCCAAAACTCTGTACATCAATTATTGTCTTTTCTTCAAAGATTGATTAATTATATGTCTGTAAGAAACCCAATAAATGAAAATAAATAAAATAAATAAGTAAATAAACCTCCAGTGCCGCAGGCAAGGCGTCGGATTAATTCAGTGCTTATTTATTGCCAAGGTACTGGACGCCTCCGCTGATAACTATATACCACTCACCATTTTCTTAGAGGTGTGTTGAAAGATTGCTAGTATCTGTCGAATCGGTCTCAAGTAGTTGTCTGTATTTGTACGTTTATCATTATTACATGCTCTTGCTATATCCGTTCCACTTCACATTATTGTTCCTCCCGTCTTTGAATTTCTATCACACTATGTTCTCCTATGTTTTTGGTACTTATATGCTTGCTTCTTCGCGTTATATTACATTTACTCCCAATTATATTTGTTTCATTTATCCATCCATCTATAAGATCCCCCATACGCTTTATCCTTTTATTTCATGTGTATATGGGCCGCAAATTCATATTATTTTATTTACAATATTCTTATCTGGATACACTTGTTCCAATTATGTTTTGTGGGTTATTACTACCAAACCCGGCGAAATCTGAGCTAGAATAGCCAATCGTATACACGTTACCCGTCCTGTTGAAACTACGCTAACGTCGGACAGGTTTGTAGTGATTACATAGTTAATATATTGTATCTATATTTGAGTATATTATTTTCTTGTCGTGCCATTAATATGCTTACACGTTATCGTTATCTCTTTCCTAACTGTATATACCGTCATTGCGCAATTACCTATCTGTTGTAAAGCCTGAAGAGCGTTAGTCTACAGATAAATATAATAGAATTATAGTTAACTTTCCTATCCGCCCACGTTATCCGACTCCCGCGAAACGTAAAAGCCTGAAGAGCGTTAGTCTACAGATAAATATAATGGAATTATAGTTAACTTTCCTATCTGCCTACGTTATCCGATTCCCGCGAAACGAAAATAAATCATTATCCGCTCAGTTAAGGTCACCCCTCTGGTACATCATATACGTCTAATCCGTGCTTCACGGCCAATTCCTATAAATTATTTATGGGGCGTTTTCCTCTCGCGATCCCCCGATTAGGACCTGCCTTCCTTACTTTTGCTCAAATTCTGCCTCTCTGTTGCCCGGGAATCCACTCGAGACCACGATTAACGACATTTAAACGGTTTCAAAAACCCAGCAAAACAGTCCATAATTCAGAAACCTCGTGGAACTGTCAATATCATCGTCACCTTAGAGTAGACGTTAATCGGTTTTTTAACGGCCTAAACCGCAATAACCGCGACCCAAATCTACGAAAACCGTGTTCAGCATTTTTTATGGGAAGCACATGTGGACCGCTCGGACCGCATCGATCGTCAACCATTTGTACCAAACACGGCTTTACCACAAGATTAATATGATTTATAAGAATCGAATAGTAACTGCCCGTAACCTATATCCGATCAATCGCTACTAACTCCCTCCCAATACTAGCGTTTCATCATTCCCAAATTTTTGTAGCTCCAATACTCCGCCAGGTGGGTTAAGCTCAATTTTTCCCGCGTAGCATTTAAATCATCTTAGAGTTCAAAATAAAAATAATAAAAAAAAAAAATCTATAGAAACAGGTGATTCATCACACCGCTTCCCTAATGTAAATTTTTTTATTTTTTTATTTAATTTTAAATCTTGATTATTGGTATTTAATATTTTCACTTCTGTTTTTAAGTAAAATTTATGATTTTTTTCTATGAGATGGTTTGCGAATTTAGAAAAAATGTTGTTGTTAAGATACCTCATAAATATGTCACCTCAGAATCAAAGAACATATAGGGTGTCTTAACAACAAAAATCTTACTTTTGTTCTAGTTTTGGCAATGAACATGGCCACAACTGACTCACATAGTGCGCTATCTTTGGCCACCTTTGTTGAAAAACATAATTGATTAGGTATTTACCACAATATTCGATTATAAAAACCGTGGCCATAAAAAGAAGGAGCTGATTGAACAAACATCAACAAGTCAACTCTCCTGGAGTAACTGGAAAGTAAGATTCAACCAGATCTACTAAAATGTTTCTTAAATTTTTAGCAAAATGGTTTAGATTAGACTAGTTGTACTGAAGCATCAAAGCTATACACAGTATGGACAGCTTTTAAAGATGATGTTACCTAAGTTACCCACCAGGTCGTTTAGAATAAGTATGCAAAATTTGGGTCGGATTGGACAAACAGTGTAGATTTGTATAGAAAACAGACAGAAAGACATTGTTTGTCTGTCTGTCTGTCTGTTTTCATTTTTGTTAAAGACAAATGTCCGTGTGATGTGTTGTGGGTCTGTTATGTAAAACTAAGAAAAATGATAAATGAACGATAAAAAAATTTAAGGAAGACAATTGAATAAGTATGTGAAAGCCACTGTTTCATTGTATTGATGATTACATCCGTAAACACTTACACAATGATACAATGTGTGTCAAACGCACGACTTACACGTACTAACTCAAGTGTCTTTCTTAAATGGACGGAGGTTCACAGTAGGAGAAAAAAATTTGACTTAATGACCTCCTATAAATACAGTTCCAATACCTATCTGTGCTTCAAAATACAATGATATACAAAATTTATTATTATGGATTCCATTATGCTTCCAAATATTTTTTTAAAAAGTGGTTCGCACGAAAAACGTTGCAGATTTCCTAAAATAATTTCTGTTTATTTTCATTCTTCACCTGTCTTTTCTCTGTGATTATGTCAGTAAATTTTAATATAGAGTAGATACCGTAGAGTTGTAGATAACATACTTATGTTAACTACAATTGTACTCACATACATTTTTTTTAAAAACTACCACTCTACTCACATACATGGTTCTATAAATAGAGGGTTGTAGAACAGTATTTTTTTCAATCAGGCTTTTTGTCCGCGCTGGGTGATTTGTGCCAGCAACGGTATTATAACGCATATATTTTTCTATAATTAAAATAACACCTTTTGTTTGTATTTTTCTTTATTTTTTCCATGATGTCTATATAATTAACAATGTGATTGTAAGATAACCAAATGTAAAATATTTGAAGGGTTTAGTTAGACAATTAGCAAATGCAATTTTTTTTCAGAGGTAAACAATCATAAGTAAAATTTCTTGATCTGGGATATTTTAAGTGAAAAAAAAGTGCTTGCAAGCTGTAGTAGAGGGTATTTGAATTACAAAAAGAAAAATGAATTTAAATTAATCATATTTTGATGATTGAGGTTACAATATTTTTAATACATTCTTTCTGCTCTCCTGTAATATAGCTCTTTTGTTATAAATTTTACCTCTGAAGTACAGAATTTGTTTATTTTTTTATATGGATATAAGTATCCATTTATGTATATTATTTTTAAAACACTCCGCATCAACATTCCAATTTGCTTCTAAATTAATTATAAAATTGAAGATATTAATGAAATAAGGAAATATTACGATAAAAGTCTGAAGAACAACTTAGTAAGAGTAATAATATTCTAACTAACTAAATGGTAATTTAGAGTGTTTCGTATATGAAAGGTTGGACTGCGGTTGTACAAAATGTTTTACATTTATAATCTGTATCTTGTGCGGCATTCCCCATAGTACACAATTTCATATTCTGAAAAATGACAAACATACATTAAGTAATTGCCAGATAGGACATCAATTAGAAATATAGTAGATGCAAACTAAATAGATTTTTATTAAATTATTTCAATACTCTTATTTTACACCATGCTTCTTATGGTCAGAAAAATATCATATTTGTAAACAGCACTCTACTTGACTTCATATTTAAAGTTTATCACTTTTAATGACTTTTATATAATTTATGTGTACATTCAGTAGTCCTTGAGCAGTCCAACTGGACTATAATTTTACAAGGCAGGGCCGAACTTCACATAGTAAAAACTCCTTTTGTGATTAATTGCAATTTTGCATTTTTTAATTTAAAATATGATTATGATTAAATTAACACATTCCTGTTTGAAAAGGTTATTTAATTAATATTTAAAAAGTTTTTATTCCTGATATTTTTCATTTCTAAATTATATTTCATATTTAGAAAACAATCGGGAATGTTACGCGATAATTATTGACGATTGATTCCTTTAAAATTACAGAAAATCAAGAAATATATGCATAAACATGTACCATAATTGAAAAATGTTTTTGATGGGCAAATTATTATGTGCCCATGTAAACGTAGATTTCTAAATAGGACGGAAGAATGTGAACTTATTTGGGTAGCATTGAAGGGGAACTTATTAAGTGAGTTTTACTGTATATTTTTTTGCTTACATGTTCTACAATTGAACTGTATGTATTTGTTGTTTTTCCTTTGATAATGCGCAAAAATAAACTTTGAGCTTTCCGGACCGGAAAATTGAACTGAACATTCAAGAGTTAAATGTCAATTACCTATTATCATTGCAGTTGAATACGAAACTGACATAATTTCCAGTTTGTACATCATAAGTGAAAATTAACACTGATGATATAAAAATACTTTTAATCAAGATGTGATTATAATTAAATTGACAAGGTATTTCTTTTGCTTTATATAATGTTTAAGTATATTTTCAAGAAAATAATAAAAAAAAAAATAACTATTTTAATCCTGATGTATTATAATAATGTATGATATATATAATATTTATATATATATGATTTGGAAGCTGTCTGAATATAGATATGCCTGTAGTCAGTCATGTATTAAAACTTTAATAAATAAATGATACTTTAAATCATTTTTTTTTTGGGTTGCAATCCTAGGATTGGTCTGCAACAATCACTCGCTTTCTCCACTCTCCATTGTCACCTGCCAGCCTCTTCATTTCTTGGTAGGTGCTACATTACTCATTTACTACTACATGCTACTCATTTATTTATTCATGTTTTAATACATGAATAGCTTGTTGGTCTTGTGGTTAGGACTCTCGCCTTGTGATCCAAAGTTCACGGGTTTGAACTTCATTCCAGACCAGCAAATTAGTTCTATTTTCATAGCACAACAGTTTAGCTTAGTTTGAAAATAGTAAGAATATTACACATCTCTATTTAAAAAAGAAAAAAATTACTCTCGCTGTTAATAAAATATGATAAAAATTTTACTCCAAAAGTTTTTAGCTGAACCCACCCTATACAAGGTCTGTATTTTATAATTAAAAGTATGTCTTAATACTAAAACTACTTACTTATAAAATGGTTGCAGTTGTATTTTTTTAGATGGCATCTATTCCCAAATGTTAGCCTTTTTCCAAACCAATTTTCTGCGCACAACGGATAGTACCATTCTACACATCGTTGAGGACAATCGTAGGATGACCCACTGACTGCTGTTAAAAGCAGGAGTCCTGGTGAAGTAATACAGGTTTGGTGAAGGATTGCATTAAGAGTCTCGGGTTACATTTTTGATAATGATAAATAAATGATTGCTCACCAAGCATAAATCCTAGGCCAATATTCATTGTGTATGACTTCAAAGCAATACTGACCTGTTGTGTTCTCTTAGTCTACTTTTATACAAATTTTATAGCAGAAGTTATCAACATGTTGGGTCTGTATTATTTTAGCTTTCTATGTTTAGCAACGTGAAAGTAATGGATCGCTTAAATGGTTTTATATATTAGTAGTAAATACAATATTGTAATGCACATGAAAACTATTTTTTTATTGAATTTTTCACCCATCCAATTCATGTAATAATATCAAACACTTGATGATGTTTATTACAAGGTATTTAGTAAAAGTGTTAAAGCTATTACATTATAAAGCACATTTGGTAATAATAATAATAGGCTGCCTAACTACACTTAGAGCACTCGGAGAATTTGGAAAAAAATTATATTGCAGATAAGAATGGTTGGGGTTCTTTACACATATGTATTTATTTTAATACAGGTTGGGTACAAATATCGGGAAATACAATTGCGGGTATGTTGACAGATATTTACGTTGGTACACAATTTTTATTTTATTTTTTAAATTAATTTACTTGTTCCACTCTGTTAGGTTCGGGGTTCTTGATTACTGTGCAGGAGGTTATTTTCTTGAGTAGTAGCTTGGACTTCTCTACTTAGTTTATGGGGGATCCACTGCAGGTCAGATTCCTCTTATCACTACTGGTGTAACTTTTGTCAATTATCAATTAGTGAAGGCCGAAGTTTGGACTTAAGATATCTGAAGACGTCTTAACATCTATGAACAACTTTACATTATAAGATGTGTGAACATGTTGGAACATGATTAGCTGTGATTTATTAAAATGTTGGTACATTCCTGTAATGGATACCATACTACTACAATCTATTCTCTTCTCTTCTCATCTCATGATATTCATTTTAGTGGACCTTGGTTATGTCTTACCAATAGACATCTTAAATAGACATTCTCACAAAAAAATTAAATGAAGAATTCAAATCTTAAAATATGACCTTTATTTTATCAAATTTCTGGTGCATTTTTTATTTGTAAAATATTACAATTTGTTATATTTTTTTATAATAGCTGCAAACAGGAAATTCTTCTTTTCCGGTGCTAGACGCTATTCAAGCATGCTCCCTCATAGATTAAATCATATTCTGAAACAAAATCATGACACTTTAAATAGTTACACAAATTCAAGATGGAATATGTTTAGAGAACGACATGTGGAATTGTCAAATGAATGAAGACTCCGTGCTTTTGCTGGTATGTACATAAGGGGTGAAATGACATTTATTCGATTATTCGATAAACTACAAATAAATACAATTGTCACATTTATTCTGTTTCAAAGTTTGTACAACAAGCATGCTCTGAATCACAAGACATTGAATTCTGAGAAACGGTGTGTACGCAGGGATTACGAAAGCCAAGTCAATCCAAAGAATCTCATGGCTAAATCTGTATCCCAGAAACTGCTTTGAATCAAATATGTATTTTGTGGAGGAGGCTATTATAATTTTTATTTAATCCAAAATTACAGCAGCTGTAATTGAGATTGGAAAGACAGCCAAAGCTGTATTTGTATATAAGAGCATCTCACGAACTAGAGTAGGATTCTGCTTTGGCCAAGACTATTCTAAGTCCTGCGAATTCACAATACCTATATGTGGTAGGAGGTATAGTGCAACAGTTAAATAAGTGTTTTTAAATAATATGTACTACTTACTTGTATAATGTTCGCAATTATATTGAAACAATATGCATTCATTTTCAAATGTCTTCTTTTCTTCCAATGTATTTTTTGCACACACTGGAATTACAATCTTGTTGCAAGCAAATCCACATCTGTGCTTAGTGCTGGCGTTCACTGCCACCAGAACAAGAAATCCTGATAAAATAATATTTTTCTGGTGAAGGAAATTATTAAAATTGTGTTTGTTTCAAATAATGAGTATAAATGATACATCAATGTGTTACAATTAGTATCAATGTATTTATAAATAATTTAAGTAAATGAAACAATTTAGGCAACCCTCATATTCTTGTGGGCATGACAATGTCTTCTCATACCGAGGGTTCCAGGTTCGATTCCCGATGAGATCACAATATATATTTGAAATTTATTCAAGCTTGGTTGGGTGTTTTTATGATGTGTTTCCCTACAGCAATTAGGCCCCCTTAGTGACATTATAAAAATTAGATTCGTGTCTTATAGGAAATCTACGCCAATCACACGACTACAACCTTACCATAAATGCTGAGACAGTAAAACTAATCCAATTTTCGAAGAGAAGATGTCAACAAACTTTCACTAAATAATGAATGCTTGCGTAACAGCGATTGTGAAACCACATGTAATTGTAAAAGAGTAGAAAGTGTTTAGAGGGCAAAATATTTTGGTATTATTGTTTATAAAAATCTTTAAACGGGAATTGTATATAGGTATATAAAGTATATAATAAACGTACTTGAAATATATACATACAAGTATATGAAACTGGTGTCCCTTCTAGGTTATTTAGTGGTTTATGAATAATCCTAGGCTGACGTTTCGACATTGTAACACATGCCATTGGCTTCGGCTTCGGCTCAAAAGTTATTGTAGAAGTCTACATGTCTCTTACAGTTGAGAAAATTTCCAAGGAAACCATCCATAAAAAATGCAATCTAACCTTGAAGAGACACCAGGTTCACACACTAGTGTTGGTGGAAATCTTAAATTCAACACATACAATATGTGAATTTTATATATCAATCTATACATTGTTGATTAATTATCAAATTTATGACATGAGGCAGTACAATCATAATTATTATTACATATCAAAACTAGTTACTACATTACCAATCAAAAATCCTAATGGAAATTTCATCTTTTAAAATCTTGTTCCAAATAATACTTTCAATGAATTGTTTGATTTGTAGAAGGTACTTTTATATCAAGGTGCTGGCAGAGATTGCAAACATTTTTTTGACTGGCATTTTTGGCCGGATTGCAACATATTAAAACGATTTATTATTTTTCACTAACTCATTCACATTAAAACATTTTATTATTTTTCACAAACACATTCACAGACAACTGGGCTGCTGTAAAACACCCTTGATGCTGATCAGGGAATGGCGTGGGAATCAAGCATGAAAGGTTGCAAGGAACCAAAAAAGTTTGGGAACCTCTGCGTAATGTAATATTCTTTCATAAAATATCCTTACTCTGTTACAGAATTGCTAAATATGGATGAATGGCATGTGTGACTGATATGATTCAGCTCTTCAGTGGATAAAAGTGTTAAAATTGATTTTTAAAGCTTTTTGAGACAAACACCGTGATCGTCATAATGTCTTTATTTTTGAAAACAAACTTTATAATATTAACATTATTATAATTGGAAGTTTTCCTGCAAAATCTGGATATTGCACAACGTTGTTCCTGCACACCTTTGCGTTTACACGGCGTGTCCAATATGATTTAAAAATAATCCATTTTCTCCAGAACAGGAAACCAATAAAGAATTAAATTAAATGCAGAAACGAAAGCGTAATAGAAAATAAAAAAGCCATATATCAAAAATGACATGCTTATTTATTTAGCAGTAAAACACTTGCTAAGTGATCAGGTGGTCAGAGCTCATTGATGAATATTATTTATTCAAGATATTGTAAAAGAAAGTTCAAATTGAATGGTCACGCGAATATAGAATCACGCAGGATCGAATTGTCACGCGAATATAGAAACAAACAACAAGAAGCATGACTTTTTCCTAAGCAAATATTTTGAAAAGAAACTTAAATAAGAGATATATCTCGTAAAATTCCTATCACAATAATTAACATAACATATTATTCAAATATAATTAAACAAATGAACTTAGTTTATCACCACTTAAATTTTGGTAAAAACCAACCAGTTTTGGAAACAACATTCCGTCGTACACTTTAGCATACTTAATACCCTGATGAAGGAACGTTGTTTCCGAAACTGGTTGGTTTTTACCAACAATTAGGTAGTGATAAACTAAGTTAATTAGTTTAATTATATTCATAATGAATAACCACGAAGTAAAAGCAAAAAAAATAGTATATTACATATTAAAATTGTAATATTTCATAATATTCAGCCAGAAAAATATTTAATTTCGATTTTTTTTCCAAATATATGTTTAAATAAAAGTCACGCCTCTTGTTCTCACTGTACGCCCCTGGAATCATGCCAGTCAGTCAACACTACATTATGCTGGTGGAGTGCAGCAGAAGCGATTATCAATGAGATTTACTATTATTTTTTTGCAAGATTTTCTGAGATTGATGTTATATGGAGAAACCTGTGCATTATCGATCCTATGAAGATTGTCTTATTTTTCGTCTTCCAGTTCCTAGACATTTTAACTATTCGGAGTTGTATTATCACTGTTGCATTATCAATGCAACTCCGTGCCTGGAAAAAGAAGTGGCGTGGAAGTGACAATGAAATGTTATTTCTCGAATTATAGTGCCTACATACCAGGGGCGTGCAGTGTGGACAAGAAACATGACTTTTATTAACATATATTGGGAAAAAAATCAAAATCAAATATTTTTCTGGCAGAGTATTATGAAATATTAAAATCTGAATAATATTTTATTTATTGTGATAGGAGTATTACGAGATATATTTATTTTTATTTATTTATTCATAAAATCCTTGTTCTACAATTTATTTTATACATGAATATGTGGATCATAATAATGTATAACATTTTATTTACAATATTACTTATCTAAATACAAATTTCTTTTTTTATTTTTTATTTAAAAAGTAATGGAAACCTAAAAGGTTTATGTGTAACATTTTTACATGATTTTATATAAGAAAATATAATAATATAATTTTTTGATTTTGATTTGAAAATAAAAGAATTTTACTTCCATTAAAATTCCTATTTTGTTTCCCTCGACGCCTGGAATTCATTATGAGAGAACAGCCTGCTGTTTCGGCACTTATACACGCGTTCCTACCCCCTCTGATTCCCTGTTTGCGACAATTTATCCCGCTGGTATCCCTGTTTCCGGTTACGTCGGCGCAACGGTTTTTCTTTCATATGACTCATAATGCACCAGGTAGGGATTACCTGGATTCCAGGCGTCGAGGGAAACAAAATATGAATTTTAATGGAAGGTAAAATTCTTTTATTTTGTGTTCCGTCTCGACGCCTGGACTCCATTATGAGAGATCTGTTTGTTATCACCTGGTGACCTAGTGGTTCGACGTTATATGTGACTGCCTATATTGGCGTAAAGAGAGGCGCTAATGAGCTCTGGGGGCATTGTTGCTTGGGGTTATCTACTATCTCTCTTTGGTAGAATTTTCGGAAGGTGATTTCACTCTGCCAGTTTCCCCTTGACAAGATCTCCTCTATCGGGTAGTTTTCCAGCCAATTCAACGAAGCCACAGCAGAACGAACACTTCCTGGCGTTGCTTCCACTCCAGCCTCTCTTAGGATTGACTTGATCCAACCACCTATCATTGTCCGTGAAGCTGGCTTTACTTCACCTGCTGTCGTCACAAATAGTTCTTTCATGTCCGGCTTTCGTCTCGGCTGTGAGAGTGAGACCAGCTTTCGGATCCAAAACAAGGGGTTGATGTTCCTTTCATCCGATGCGCTCAACCTCCATCCCGATTGTTTGTGTCTTGCCGTGTCAGTCTTCGCTCCAAAGGCTGGCCATAGCGTGATGGAGTCTCCTTTGTCGATCAATCGGTCCGGGGTGACTCTGAGAAGTGTCAGATCTTGGACTCTTCGCCCAGATGCCATGATGAGTAGTATGGCCGTCCTCCTTGACACGTCATACAGGCTGTTCCTTGGCGGGTTTTCACGTAGCCACTCCACCACTACTCGGGGGTTCCAGATCGGGGGTCTCTCAGTGCATCCACCAGAAACCGAGATGGCTTTAAGGACGTGCCTGACGAGGAAGTTCGAGCTAATCTTATCTGCATCAAGAGCTGGGCCACAGAAGGATACGATTGCCGATTTGTGGACCAATATTGTTCGAGGGGCTAGCCCTTCGTGGATGAACAGGTTGGCCAGATATCTTGCCACTGTTGCAGGGGGAGGGTTATGAGGTTGGACAGAATGCGTGGTACACCATCGCTGCCACCTATCCCAGGCCGGCTTGTAGGTGTTCAGCGTTGAGCCTCTCCAGCCAGATCTGAACAGCTGCTGTTCCTCCTGGCTCCAATCCGCTATAGCCTGTTCCCACCCACTGCTATTCTCCAAACTTCCAGTTGGAGGTCCGACACCCTCGGTGGGGGAAACCCTGTCGACGTATCGATCAGGACGCTCTTCAGATCTCTTACGCTTATTGGCCCTCCCTTTGCTCGTTGTTTGAGATCGGCCCTCCAGAATGTCTTCTCCCATCTTGGCACAACTAGGAGAAAGGTGCCTCTTGCCAGGTTCAAGTGCGCCAGTACTCTTGGGACGAGATTCGGCGGCGGAAATACCCAGGCCAGCTCGTAATCCCAATGCTGACTGAATGCGTTGAGATAGGAGGCCGAGCAATCGGTTGAGTCTAGCGACACGTAGTTTGGCACCACATGGGCGGTGGCCGATGCGAAGAGGTCGATCTGAGGACGTCCCCATATTCGGAATATTTCCTCTGTCGCTGGTTCCAGGAGGTGCCATTCCGGGAGTGGTGTCCCCCGTGAGAGTCGGTCCGCAATCCCGTTGTATCTCCCTGGAATGTACTGCGCTGTCAGAGATATTTCCTGCTGGTCGATAAACTCTAGGAGGTCTCGAGTTATCTTCAGAAGGCCCAATGATCTTGTCCCCCCCTCCTTGTTGATGTAAGCCACTACTGTCTTGTTGTCTGTCTGCAGTAGGGTCTTCGTTCCTCTTAGCAGGTAAGCGTGATCCCTGATCACTGCGTAAACAGCGAAGGCTTCTTTCTGGTTGGAATGCCACCGCATCTGCTCTGGGGACCACTGGCCTGATATCGTCTTGTCGTCCACCTGGCCGCCCCAACCTGCGTCCGCTGCGTCTGTAGTCAGGAAGTGGGAGAAGGGGGCTTCGTGTATTGGGCAGGACTCCCCTACGGCCTCCAACCACTACTCTAGGTCTTGCCGAACCGCGGCAGGAAGCTCCACTTGTCTGGATGGCTCGTGCCTCTGCAGCTGGCGGCTGAATCTCTGCAGTCTTCGGCAATGCAAACGACCCCGAGGGGTGGCGAAGTTTGCGAAGTTGAGTCTCCCCAAGAGGCCTAGAACCTTCTTGGGGGAGCAACTGCCGGCCTCGATCGGGCGGCGCAGTACTTGGCGAAGGCCAGAGCACTTGCGGTCCGAGAGGGATTTCTGGTTGGCTTCCCAAGAGGCCTAGAACCTGCTTGGGGGAGCAACTGCCGGCCTCGATCGGGCGGCGCAGTACTTGGCGAAGGCCAGAGCACTTGCGGTCCGAGAGGGATTTCTGGTTGGCTTCCCAAGAGGCCTAGAACCTGCTTGGGGGAGCAACTGCCGGCCTCGATCGGGCGGCGCAGTACTTGGCGAAGGCCAGAGCACTTGCGGTCCGAGAGGGATTTCTGGTTGGCTTCGGTGTCCCAAGTTATGCCCAGAAACTCCAGCTTTTGGGTAGGTATAAGGACACACTTGTCGCGGTTGATGCACCAACCCAGATGCTGGAACAGATTGACCGTCTCTACTGCCTGGGTCGCTAGCAGGTCCCTTGACTGATTGGCCAGAAGGAAGTCGTCCAGGTAGACTACGGTCCTTATTCCTCTCTTCCGCAAGAGTCCCGCTAGCCAGTTTGACAGCGTTGCGAACATTCTCGGGGCTGATGACAGGCCAAAGGGCAGGCAGGTCATCTGGAGAAGTTCCCCTTGGTAGTACAGTCTCAGGAACTTTCGGTGCGATTCCGCTATTGGTAGGTGAAAGTATGCCTGGGTTAGGTCGATTTTCACCAACCAATCTTTGGGCTGGAGGAAGTCTGGGACCCGAAAGTGGTTGAACAGCTTGAAGGGTTTCGCCTCCACAAAGGCATTCAACGCCTTCAGGTTGAATATCGGCCTTAGGGAGTTGTCCGACTTCGGAGTTAGAAACAGATTTGAGATGAAGCTCGGAGAATGATCTGCTCTTTCCAGCACGCCTGACATCTTCAGGGCCTGAATGTGACTCGACATGTCTCGAGACTCCTTCGTGCTGAAGCTGCTCAACAGCTGCCTGGTGGGGAAGACTAACGGAGGTTTGGCCACAAAGGGGATTCTCGCGCCCTTGAGGATTCTCAGCACTATAGGTGGTGCCCCGAACTCCTTCCACTTGCTTTGGAACCTCCTCAAGCGTCCTCCCCAGAACTGGTTGTTCAGCCTCGCGTCATCTTCTACCTCTACGGCTACGGTCACCAGCGGGTTTTCGGCCGTGGTCTGCCTTCCGGATAGGTCTCCTGTTCGGGTTCCCTGGGCCTCGCTCCCTGTTCCTCGGCTCCGGCAGAAAGGGCTTACGGGACTGGAGGTATCCCTGGTTCGGAGCTCGACGAGAAGTTGACGGCTGGGGCTGAGATGTTGACGGTTGGGCCAGGTTTCGGGTTGCGGGCGAGACCATCACCTTCTCCTGGCCCCCGTTCTTTAGGATATACGCCGATAGCTCTTCACTATTGAATAAGTATCCCGAGCTTGGAGGGATTTTGGCCGCACCTTCTCGCACGAAAGGGTCTTTGAAGCCCTCCAATATGGCCTTTCGCCGGTTCAGTATACACTCTGCCCGTCTGCCGCACACAATCTGCAGGATGTCGTCCGAAATCTTATTGTACGGAGCATCGCTGGTGAACATCGACTGAATCCGCTCGAAGAGAGCCGAAGCGGACAGATCCGTGCCGGGTTCGGATGCCCAATTCACCAGCGATTGCATCCCGTCTCTCAGGGTCTCTCTCTGGGCGAGCAAGGCGTTTGAAAGCGCGGCGAGCGATCTTTCCAGCAAGCCAGTATGGGTCGGCGCGTTATCGATCCTTCTCAAGTCGTCGTTCACCGACAATTCCACAAATGTGGGAGTCGCCGCGTAGGTTCTCTGCGTTTCCGCATAGCGAACGCCTGACCACTCGTCGGAATCGAAGTGTTGCAACTTCGAGATCTGTTCGATCCGCTTCGGGTCCGCTCTCGGTACTGGCGGCTCCTTCACGACCGTGCTGAGCTTGCCGAACTCCAGCGTATTCTTCGCCCTTCTGAGGCTCGGCGGCGGCTGAATAAAGGACGCATTCGCGTCCTCCACGCTGGGCTCGCTCGCGGCCACGTGTTCCGGCGTTGGCGGCGTTGTTGATGCAGGAGCCGCGCCGCCCGCTAACAAGGCCTCCGTCAGAGCAGTCACCTGTTTTAGCAGGTGGTCTACACGCGGGTCGTATGCTACGCGGCGTCTCTTTCGACTCGGTTCTTCGAAAGAAGATCCGTCATTCGAGGATACCGGCGAAGGAGCTTGCTCGTCCGCCATCTTGTTAACAAATCGTTTGACGAAATTCACGGGATTTACACTAAAATATCAACGTCCTGTCGCACTATGTTAAAAATTTGTATAGTCTAATGTTTGTTAACCTAGGGATCAAAAATTAAGGGGGTAGGTTGCAATAGAAACACAAAAAAATCACAACAAAAGTTGGCGTGTCTAGACGCGTGCAAATGGCGCGAAACAACGACGTCATATGAAAGAAAAAACCGTTGCGCCGACGTAACCGGAAACAGGGATACCAGCGGGAATAAATTGTCGCAAACAGGGAATCAGAGGGGGTAGGAACGCGTGTATAAGTGCCGAAACAGCAGGCTGTTCTCTCATAATGGATTCCAGGCGTCGAGACGGAACACAAAATATAATAATATAATTTACATGATTGAATACAAGAAAATATAATAATATAATAATAAGAATTTTTTTTTTTGATTTTTTGATTTTGATTTGAAAATATAATAATATAATTTACATGATTGAATATAAGAAAATATAATAATATAATAATAAGAAAAAAAGTCATTTTTTTATAGTTGGCCGAGTTTTAATATCTTTCTCACATCTGTTTTGAATTTGTCAGTGGTCAGTTGTTTGGTCTGTTGTGGCAGGTCATTGTATAGTTTTAGTACGTTGCAAATTAGTCGGGATTGTCCTGTTTTTGTTTTGGCATGTGTTATGTGATAGTTTTGAGCCATTCTAGTGTTGCGTTGGTGTTTTTCGTGTATTTTGTGTAATTTTATGTCTTCGTCTTGTATGTCGCCAATTGCTAGTCTGTGAATGATTTTTAGTGTTTCGATTTTTGTAATGCTTTCGATGTTTAATTGTTGTGTTATACGGTATACAGTTTCAGTTGGTGTCCGGTATTTCAGATCATAGACCATTTTTAATACTTTGTTTTGCTGTCGTTGGAGTCTGTTTAGGTTAGTTTTGTTTCCGGTTCCTTTCAAAATATATGCTTAGGAAAAAGTTATACTTCTTGTTCACACTGCACGGCCCTGCTACATACTTATAAAGATTCGAAACAATTTCAACTGTGGCTAGTTCTTCATCCTTGTTACGGACAGGACAAAGCCCGC
>JADDOH010023844.1:0-14227 GCA_016648135.1 Agrypnia vestita | reverse complement strand
TTTTCTATTTAATTTAGGCTGGAATGGAAGAGATGTCCAGGGGGAAATGTCTGGTCCCGCCTGGTCCTGAAGAATAAGTACGCAAAATTTGGGTCAGATCGGACAAACGTTGCAGATTTGTATAGAGGACAGACAGACAGACAGATAGACATACATTGTTTTATATTTATAGAAAAAATTCCGGCACCGGGAATCGAACCCGAGTCCCCCGGGTGGGAGCCGGATATCCTAGAGAAAATGTTTTGTAACACTTAGTATAAAATGTATTTTCTAAAATATATTGTGCGCTGTGTGTGTAGTCTATTTTGTATGTGTTCCGCACGTACAATGATGGCAAAATCCGCAGGTCTCCGCGCTCGAATCTGCTCGCCCGGGATTCAAGCCCCATTCGGGCCATTTAATTTGTTTTTACTCGCTTTATATTAACTCGTGGCGTCTGCTTGCTTGCTTGCCTGCTTACCGTCGAAAAAACTTTGGATCGATTTTTTTACCCTTTTCCCGTGATCCAATCGAGCTGAAACTTTACAAGCAGGCTCGTGGCGACGATCAAAAAGATCTGTCAAATTTTCGTTAAAAAATAATAATTATTATAGTATAATTTTGGATTTTTAAAAATTTTAATGGTTTTTTCAAATTGGAATCATTACAAAAGTTTGATTACTACCAACGGCGCCGGCGGCCCGATAACGTCACGGAATATTTAAAATTTGAATTACTCCGTCGGTAGGTATAATAGGTACTTCACTACGAATTTCGAAAATTTATGACAATTGGTTCACAGATGACAGCACACTTCGGTTTTTTTGGGAAGAAATCAAATAATAAAGAGATATTTTTAGAGATTTTTGACATAGATATTCGTCTAGACATGTTTCATTTTCAGTCAATCAATTATTACATGATGGTAAACTTAATTTACAAAGAAAGGGAGTAAAATAAAAACTTGGTTTTTATGGGTTAGTTTTTTTTAGCCGTGAATTCGAACGAAATTACGGACGTTGCACGAAGTTACGGGGATAGGCGGACAGACAACGAAACTATTACGTGTGATAGAATATTTTAATTCGCATTTAAAAAAATAAAGTTCTACCGTCAATTATTCGAATACCGACCCGGTTGAACCGTCCAAGACAGCCTGCTGGCATTTTTTAGCGTAAGATTTGTTAAATGTTATACAAGCAAAAACTTCGGGGGAGTCTTCTACATTCAATTTCGAATAGAAAATACTGTTTGCATTTTGGATGAAATCTCGACAGTTACGTAGATAAGCGACATCAAAGTTTGTATATTTTTTTAAATATTTTCAAAGACAGCAGTCTTTCGCACGCTAGAAATGACAGTAGAGCTTGTTTGTTTTATGTTGCTACGCGACGTGGACGGTAATTTTATAATCCATCAAAACCCCGACGATAATGAAGGGAAATTGATCATTTTGATTGTTTTAATCATAGTGTAAAATGTATATAGATATGAATTAAACTAGTTATTTAAGAGATGGGAATAGGTCACATCGGAAGAACGTCCCCCCTTTCCGGCCAAAAAGTCGTAGAAACACGGCGGAATACCCCAGAAAACTCAAACCAGAAAATTTTCATAATTGTTTCAAAATTTAAAAGCTAGTATTTTTTTAAAACGAGGCGAAACGTCCTGGCGCCGGACGTGGTGCTAAATTGTGATCAAGAAATTTACGTTAGATCGTATCTATTTATTTTGATGGGCCGTAGTTTTAATTTATTTTAAAAATCAACGAAAGTTGTAGCAAAATAGATTACTTTCTTTGATGCGATAACCGCACACGTACCCGTGATAAAAGTGACAGCATAGTTTATTAGTTTCACATTGCCGTGTGCTGAGGTTCGCGGATGGTCTGTAATATTTAATAACACTGCTTTAGCCTCTTCGTAGACAACGAAGAGAAAGAATATGTAGAAAATCATATCCACGTGTTTACGGTTTTATCGTAAAAAAAATCTTAAAAATTGTGGCTATCGAGAGGTTCAATATTTGTACACCTTCTGTGTGTAGTTTTCTGGGATATTCTGCCGTGTATATGTGACCTCTGGCTGACGTTTTGGATCCCATTGCAGGGTCCATCATCAGGGCTAATCAGCTTGATGATGGACCCTGCAATGGGATCCGAAACGTCGGCCAGAGGTCACGTACACAAGGCAGAATATCCCAGAAAGATATCCCACAGAAGATTCTGATCGGCCGTGAAAACCCGAGAACATTTTACCTACTTATTTTTAAAAATGTCCTTAGGTTTTTCACGGCCGTTCGGAATCTTTTGTAAAAAGTTTGTTGAAAGCCTCGAGCATTCCGGTCGAATTACACTACAGATTGTTTATGCAAGCGTCCAAAACACCAGCGATGTACGGACTGCCTAAGATTCACAAGGATGGAGTTCCGTTAAGACCGATTGTGAGCGCAATAGGAGCGCCGACATATAAGTTGTCGCAACACTTGGCCAGTCTCTTACAGATGCAGACCGGGAAGACATCTTCGTGGGTGAAGGACTCCGCACATTTTGTTAAAATGCTGAAAAACGTGAAGATAGAAAGTGATGATATACTAGTCAGTTTTGACGTTATATCTCTCTTCACAAATGTGCCTGTGGACGATGCTATGAGTCTTTTGGAAGAAGTCTATGAGGAAGACATGTGCGCACTTTTTCGACACTGCCTAACAAGTGGATACTTTTCATTTCAGGGTGAATTTTTTCCAACAAGTGGAAGGTGTAGCAATGGGAAACCCACTTTCCCCAGTAATTGCAAACTTCGTAATGGAGAAATTCGAAGAAACGGCTCTAGACACATCAACTTTGATCCCCAAGGTTTGGTGGAGGTATGTTGATGACGTGTTTGCAATCTGGCCTCACGGGAAAGAAAAATTACAGGACTTTCTCGAACACCTCAACACGCTGCACAAGAAATTAAAATTCACCATGGAGATAGAAAAAGAAAATAAACTACCATTTCTGGATGTAGAAGTGAAAAGGAACACAGATGGTAGTCTCGGGCACAGGGTCTACAGGAAACCGACCCATACGAACCGCTACTTGCATGCAGATTCCCACCACCACCCAGCGCAGAAGAGAGGTCTAATTAATACCTTAGCTACGAGAGCTAAACGAATATGCCAAGAAGAACATCTGCAGGAGGAGATCCGTACACTGAGCGACGCGCTAGAAAGCAATGGATACCAAAGACGGCAGATACGGCACATCATAAGAGCCAAATCTAACAGCTCCGAGAAAAACACAGAAGCTGAGATCAAAGGGAGTGCTTTCTTGCCTTATATCCATAATGTAACAGACAGGATTGCCAAAGCGCTCAAGAAACAGAATATTAAGACAGTGTTCGGCACAAACAACAAGGTTAAGGACCTCTTAAGACCAGCGAAGGATCGGGATCCCCTTGAGACCGACGGTGTTTACAGGCTCGACTGTCAAAATTGCGACAAAGTGTATGTGGGACAAACAGCACGCACGATTTCAAAGAGGGTTGATGAGCATAAAAGAGCATGCAAACTCGGTCACCCGGAAAAATCGGCATTGGCTGAGCACTTTCTAGATACGGGCCACCATTTTTCATTTGAGCCGAAAATCTTAGGAAAGCCCAAAAGTCACCACACGCGCCTGGTCAAAGAAGCAATCGAAATATACAAGCACCCGGTAAACATTAATAGGGATGACGGTCTTAAGTTAAGAACATCGTGGTATCCGGCGCTGCAGGATAAATCAAATAGACGATCCGCACAGTCCGACATCCGTTAGTAGATATATAAAACACTACAAGAAGACACACACCTTGCTTTCGACACGGTACTGCAATCCAGTATTTAACATAACACAAACTTGGAGACACCCTGACTTCGGTACGGTATTGCAAGGTAATACTTAACCTACACTTAACACTCACTCATCACATCAGCCCTGATGATGGACCCTGCAATGGGATCCGAAACGTTGGCCAGAGAGGTCACACACACACGGCAGAATATCCCAGAAAACTATACACAAAAAAATACTTATTTTTAGATTTATTTTTTAGATTTTTAATCCGTGTTAAATTTTTTAAAAATTAACCCGTAAAAACTAACTTTTTATTATACTCCCTTTCTCATTTACTAGTGGAAACAGGTTTGGCGCTTAACCTACGCGTTAGACTCGAGTCGGGCGACGCTACGGAAGCGAGTGATAAAAATTTTCGAAAAATCCAAAATTATACTGTAATTATTAATTTTTTTAAAACGAAAATTTGTTAGATCATTTTTATCGTCGCCACGAGTCTTTCTGCAAAATTTCAGCTCTATTGGATCACGGTAAAGGGGTTAAAAAATCGATCCAAAGTTTTTTCGACAGACAAGCAAGCAAGCAAGCAGACGCTACGAGTTAAAAGGAAGCGAGTAAAAACGATCATTTTTGTTCTTCAACCATACGTTATTTCAAAATGGTGCAAAAAAAAGCGAATCAAAACGCGTTTTTTTTTTATTGTATGAATAATAACAATTATTTTTCCATTTTATAAAAAAAATCTCTAATGTTGACCACTGAACACACATTTTAGATTCAACGTAAATTTGTTTGAAAATTCGCGAACGTAATTCTAAATTCATTTTTCGAAAACAGATTCGCGCGGCTGCGTCACCGCTGCCGGGTTCCCCTCGGAGCGCGGAGATTCAGATTTCCGTTTCCAGTTTGCCGCTTTCTCGCGACGCCAGTCACGTGTGTATGTTTTTTTGGCAGGGAGATTTGTTTGAAGTCGACGCTTGTCTGTTGCGTCATTCGCAATCAGCGGCGGACCCATTCATTAATTGGGTCGGGACCTGCGCGGACCGTTCCGCTATCATTCCAATTGGCCAATCACCCGCCGATGGCTATTACCGAATGCTGAACTATATTCCGCGCACGTTTGAATTTGGAATTTCTTTTTGGCGGCAGTGAAAGTGCGAAATCTTTTCGTTTGTTTTTTATTTTTTCGATTTTTTTAAAAGTGATGCGATTGTGGATGTGTTTTCGATTTCTATTATTCCCGCGATATAATGTGGTTAAAGCATAATATTGACATTGGTTAAATGAATGATGGTCGATACTGATGACAGCCGATAAGTGATAGATTCTTTTAGAACTAACCTTGAAATCTCTGTTTAATTACATCGACGAAAATAATGATAGTTCATAGTTAGAATTATTGATCTTTGATCTGAAATCATTAGTACCTATAATACAATTCTCGAATGGCTTAGGTAATTACTGAATGAAAATATTTTATTTCATTGTATAATATGAGTACCTTATTATTATAAACTTTTTTATCACTCTAGTCAGAGACTTGAATTTTTTTATTTCTTTTGTGTCACCATTTTAGGTCTACACCAGTTTTTTTTACACTAACCTCAGCATATTAAAGATTTGATTATCCTAGATATCAATATTATAAAAAAATATAATCAGTTAATATGCACATATGTATAATATAGGTACCTACTGCGCGAAATTTGTAGATCCATGACACTGAAATAAGATAAGATAAAAGTTTATTGTTCATTTCTTACAATGTTACATGGCAGGTGAATTACAATAGTGACATTTCTATTAAAAATTAATTGCGATTTTAGATTATTTTTTTTTGTATGATGTATAGTAAAGCCATGTACTCACTAGGGGACATATTGTCCCTCAACAGCACGCGTGGCATAGAGTCTACGTGACGTTGCAACGTCGTGCACTGTTCCGCGACGTCGCGCACAACATAGCGCGGCATTTCTATGTGCACGGTGCGTTGCCATGCGCACGGTACCCGAGCGAGCTCACTGCAACATTACGCGGAGCGTCACTACCACGTGGTATGTTTACAAGTGAATACGCATGATGACAATGTGGAGAAACGAAATTGTTCTTGAACTCATCGAGCTGTATCGATCGAAGATCGCATAGAATATCCGTCCTTCTTTCTCTTTGCAGTAAATAATTTCGCATCCACCACCTTTTTCTCCTCTTACGTTTCGATAAACTCGTTAACATAAATGGATACGCAGCTGTCATCATAACCTCATAGGGCGACATTTCCGCGACGTGTGGAAAACGATAATTATTTGCAAAATGGACCTTGTTTTTAATAATATTCAATTTACTACAGTAAAACCTCGTTAATTTGAAATTGCGACCCAAAAAAACATTTCGAATTGCGCGGAACCCCGTTTTCGCCAAATGAGATACTGCAGCTGTCATCGTAAACTCATCGGGTGACATTTCCGCGACAAGATATGCGAGTCCCGGTGTGTACACGTCAAATGACCGCGTCATGAGCGTAGATGTTGATGCGACATGCCGCGCGGAATGTTTCGCGATTTGTCCCCTAGTGAATACATGGCTTAAGCATCACCACTAATCTTATTCAGTCATGTCCTAGCTTCTTTACTAAACTCTTGTCTGCATTAAATGACTGGATAAATTATTCTAAAATGTTTATTTTTATAGATGACTTATATCGCAACGTGATTGTAGAAATTATAAATAAATAAAAATGTTTTGACTAGCAACAAGCTATTTTATTGTTGAAGTGATATTTCATTGATTCAATTTTGCCAAAACCAAAAGTGATATTAGAATTTGTGAGGATTAGACTCTACGGCCTCGCCGATAGTCCTGATAGTCCTCAAATAATTTAATTTAAGCGCCTGCCCGTACATAATTTCCGGATTCGGCAACATCATTCTATAAAAAAAAATTGCTCAGGGAGCACCAGTTGTATATTGACTCTTCGTAGGTCAACCTCTTCAACAAATTAATAATAGCTCCATAAAATTACAATAATATTATTACAGATATTCTTCATTATCCTTTAAGGGTTATTCACATATCAAAACAATATTGATACATTATTTTAATAAAATTATTAAAATATTTGACATCTAACTAATTTGTTAACAGTATTTATAAAGCTATAATATATTATGAGCATAATTCAGTGCACAATTGGACAAATATAATTATGAATCCCAGAAATGTGCATGGTTTGTGATAATGTGATGGTCCGAAATAAGGTAATTATCATGTTGCGTAAAGTTTAGAATTCAAATAGTGAACAATGATTGTTACGCTGTGGACTTTAAACATATTGGTGTTCTGCTTGGTGAAAACGGTTTTTCCAAACAGAAGGAAAAAATGCCTTACGGAAGACAGAGCAAGACCTGCGGAAGAACTGAATGTTGTCGCAAAATGTTGGCGCGACAGCAAATTGCAGAGAAGTTTGCGGGTGTACTTGGCAATGCTAAGTGATTCAGAAAAAGGAATTTTTCAACGTAACTGTGTGAGTTTTGGTTGGTAAATTTTGTTTAAAAATTATCGTGTTTGTTTGGACGGGAGAATTTGCTATTATTTATTTTTAAAAATGATTTGTAAAAGACTGCATAAAAAGACTGCGTAATTAAAGCCAAATTTCTCTTAAGTAATTTTATTTACAATGAATATTTTTTTAAATCTCATCTCATTTTAAAGTCAATTATGTAGACGAACTTGATTATTAATTTGAATCAAATGTAATAAACAACCCTTAATTTAATGTATTCCCCGTTTCAGTCTTTATCTCACCACGACTGCTGGTGCCTCAGATATTTCATTTTAGGAGTTAGTGTACCTCCAACCTGACCGGGACAGGGTATAATGGTATCAAAATGGGTCAAAATCAAATTAATCACAAATTACAAAAAAATTGTTATTTGCTAAAGAGGAATAAATGAATTTGTGTTAACAACTTCACATTTGGTCAACCGTAGTGAAATTACACAGACAATTCATCCTGATTTTTCGGGAAATTGGTTTTGAAATCATATTTTTTACCATATTACAATTATCATATTTTCTGTTTTATTTCCAGGACTGGTGGAAGGTGGAAGTGAATGACCGACAAGGCTTCGTTCCCGCTGCGTACGTGAAGAAGATCGATGCCGGTCTCACAGCTTCACAACAAAACCTCGCCGACAGCAATTCCATCGCTGCACGTCAAAGCCAAGTAGGCATACTTTCTAATTATTAATAGTGATGATCGTGCTGTTATTTTAACCGTTTACACATGGTATAGTTGTTTGAGATTTGTATCCAATTGTATTGATGATGGATAATTGAGATTATAGCACCGGTGATTGCCCGTCAAAAATCAGTTACCAATCATCTACACAATCAGTTACAAATCTAAAATAACGATTTTTGTGTCACAGGTTAAAATACCATAACTAATCAGCGATGTGCATTTAATTGAATTCTTAATAATGATGAATGATTAGTTAAGGGGGTATTCTAGTCTAGAAATTTGAAAAAATCAAAAAAAATTTTTTTACATTTTTCGTAATTATGAATTATGTCCTCAAAGGAATTTTTCAAAATTCCAATTATTACATATATTTTGAGAGAATATTGTAATGTAAAATGGATAAAAAAGTTCAAATGGTGCTAAGCGTGCATATAGAAAGACGAAAAGACAATTTAGAGGTAATCAACATGCTGTAGAAGAAGAAATAAGTTTCACTAGTGCATCCGCAGCAAAATTGAAAGGTTGGGTGATGAAGAAGTTATAATAGAAAAAAAATTACGGCTATTGCATTTTAGAATTTTTATCTATTTTTACATCTCTTTCATTATTAATTCTGTGTTCGACATATAAGCAAAATATAACATTTTCGTTATACGTCAAAATATAAAAATCATTGAATTCTTTAATATGGACTTTTGCTCCGAAACACATAATGCAGTAACGCTGTTACGGACAGACACGCCCGTAACAAATAATTATTTTAGAATAGGGTGGATCACCGATTACTCGCCTGTCTGCTGTGCTCCGGGCGTCGTGACGTCACTGACGATGAGTCACAACTCGCTTCTAAATCTTGTTGATGATGATGATACTTTGAAACACCGGAGAGCAACGCTACGATCGACGGTGTTTCTTCAGGGGTTTTAATTCACAACAATTTACACACAAGAAAATAAAAGCAGAGTTTTTGTTTCAGAAGGAAACCTAGCGAAAAACGGGCAGAGTGACGTTGTAAAAACTATTTGTCGCACAAACACGGCAACAAATATTTACTGGCACTAAGGCACTGAGAGCACTGTGATTTCGCTAGGTTTTCGCAGCCTTTTTATTTGGGTCCAGCAAAATAACGGGAAAATAACTGCCAAAAAGGGATTACTGAGAGAGGGGATTTACATCTTTATTGTAGGCATCGGCGTAACGTGGTGGACCACGGAAGCTGTGCACTCGGCCTAGCGGAACGACCGCTGGGCGCCGGCGATACCGTGCATCGGCGGCGCATATCTCGCGGCGCGCGGATATTTTTTAAGATAAATCCACTCTCTCATATCTCCCGCTAATGAGTCATATGTCAAAATGTGCGTCTGACATGCCCGCATGTGGGTGTAATACGCAGATTACTGTCCGGGCATGTCAGCGCTTGCAAATCGCGTGCATGTGACAAAAAATGAAACTTTTTTATTTATGAAAATATCTAAATTATTAATATCGCATCAGGTAGCCCTTGTTTTTCTGAAGAAAATGACACCTCACACTTTGATTATTGAGCTCTCTAGCGATAGTGAATCTAAATTTAGCGCCGTACGAAAAAATGTACGGCGCGCTATCTCAAGTCACGAGCCGTGTGGGTGTCGGTTGTTACCCGCCCGTATTTCTATTGGTACAGAGATGCGGGCAAATACACTGTAGCTGACCGCTCCGTAGGCGACTACCTGATTTTTACTTTGCGATTTTATCTCAAAACAAAATTTAAAATATTTAATTAAGCGCGCCCGCGGCCCGAGTGACTCATCGTGAGATTTTAATCTCTCTCCCTCGGCCGCGGTCGTCGCTCTAATGGATGACTCATTAACGGGACCCTCCTTGACAGTTATATACATAATTAGCAAAAATAATAGTTATATACACATATTTAAAATATTCTTAAGCTATTTTGCCTTTACGGCCTGGACCCTATTCACGATTCAAGACATTTATTTTTAAATACTTAATATTATATCATATTTCAAAATTAAGCAAAAAAAATATTTTTAATCTTCGATTTTTGATCCTGTGCGAACCACTCCCCCCGTATGGCTTTGGCCATACCAGAAGGACGCACAGGATCCTCGACGATTCCAGTGTCATCTATGAAGGCTGCTGGTCTTGATCTGCTGCATGGGCGGCCGCTTCCTGAATCGGCTCGGTGGGCAGCACGACGATCTTAGTCACGGGCCGCGTGTATTCTCCGGTTGAGGTTTTTATGCGGACGATGCGTATCTGGCCGTCTGCCGCTGGAATGGCTTGTGTTATGATCCCTCGCGGCCAGCTATTACGTGGCAAGGCCGCGTCGGCGATGATAGCCATCCTTCCTGCGCATACGGGCGGTGCGGGTTCTTGCCATTTACGCCTCTGAGCGAGCGTCGGTAAATATTCCCGCATCCAGCGTCTCCAGAACATATCTGCTAACTGTTGAGAGAACTGCCACTGTTTCTTCAGGCAGATCTGTTCATCCAGCGGTCCATACGCGGCCAGATGCATATGTCGTCCAGCCGTGTTCATTAGAATGTGATTCGGTGTGAGTGGCTCGCCGTCATCCGGGTCAACTGACACATGAGTCAGCGGTCTGCTGTTCACGGTGAATTCGGCTTCCGCGAGGGCTGTGACTAATGTTTCAACTCGCGGCGCCCGGTCTTTCAGCGTCATTTCGAGTGCCCGCTTGACCGAGCGCACGAGGCTTTCCCACGCCCCGCCCATGTGTGGTGCTAATGGAGGATTGAACGCCCAATCTATGTTCTGGGCCGCCAAGTGGTCTTTCATTTGCGCGGCTTGTTTTATTTCCATCAGCGCCGCGGTTATTTCCTTTGCGGCTCCTTTGAAGTTTGTACCATTATCGGAGTACATATATCTCGGATGACCGCGGCGCGCGGCCATTCTTCTCAGAGCCATGACCGCTGAATCTGCACTCAACGAGCTCGCCAGTTCCAAGTGCACAGCTCGTGTCGTGAGACCTGTGAAGAGTGCTCCATACATTTTTTCTCGGCGACGGCCGATCGTGACCTGTATGGGCCCAAAGTAGTCGAGTCCACAATGTGTGAATGGAGGTAGGTGATGCGCCAGGCGCGCATTGGGTAATTGGCCCATAAGCGGAGATTGCGGTTTGCTTCGTCTGATCCGACACACTTGGCATTCAAAGTGCGCGCGGCGTACTGCTGGTCGCAGGCGGAATATAAAATAATTTTCTCGCACATCGCTCACTGTTACTTCGGGCCCAGGGTGGTTTCTGCGCTCATGATAATGTCTTATCATTAATCTCGTATATGGATGGCTGCCATCTAATATGATCGGCTCCCTTAATCCCGCCGGTATGTCCGGCACTGAAGTCGCGATCAATCGGGTGCCCATGCGTATTATTCCGTGCGTGTCTATGTGTGGGGTCACGGTGTATAGACGACCGGTACGTGGGGGAGGCTCCCCCCGCTGCAACGCTTGAATTTCGTGACCGAACGCATCTTCCTGTGCGCGCCGTATCCATGCGCGTTCGGCCCCATCCCGTTCGTCGGCCAGCAGGTCGCTGTGATGCAATGTCGCGCTCTGCGTGCGATGTCGCGCATTCCAGGCGAACCTCCGCACCCATGCTGTAGCGCGTATCAACCTCGTCCATGATGAAAATCGGTGCACGTCTGGTAGTGCGCCGTCTCCTAAGCGGGCGCGCTGTATGTGTGCGGTAGTGGTGGGTCGCATTTCCAAAATTTCTTTGTCGGGCTGCGGCGGCGTTTTTTCACGAGGCTACTCGGATTCATCTTTTTTCAGGAAGGCTGGTCCACTAAACCATGGCCCTGAAGGTGATAAATCGGGCGGCTCCCCATCTCGCGTACCGATGTCGGCTGAATTATATTTGGTCGGCACCCACTTCCAGTTCGCCGCACTTGTTAGCTCATCAATTTCGCCGAGGCGATTGGCGACGAAAGCTGAGTACGTGCGCGGATCAGTTCGCAGCCAACATAGCACTGTTGTCGAGTCCCTCCAAAAAATTACATTTTCTATGCGGCACGTAAATTCTTTTTTAATGGTGGCCGCCAAGCGCGCTGCAATTAAAGCAGCTTGCAGTTCTAATCGCGGCACTGATAGCGGTTTTAAAGGGGCTACTTTCGTTTTTGCCGCGATAAAATTCGCTTTTTTAAAACCGTCTATTTTTTCCACAAAATATGCTACCGCACAGCATGCTAATTCTGACGCGTCGCAGAAAATATGTAATGTCACTTGGCGATGACGACTCGAAATGCACTGTCTCGGAATTGTGCAGTCACTTTTGCGCAATAAAATTTGCCACATGCGCCATTTATTGGCATGTTCCACTTGAATAGGCTGATCCCAATCCACTTTAGAACGCCAGACGGCTTGTAAAAGAATCTTCGATCTTATCATCACACAAGCCAAAAAACCCACGGGATCAAAAATCCTCATGACCGCACTCAACACTTGGCGCTTTGTCGGTCTATCCTCTACTTTTAATTCCGGCAGATCCATAAATTTAAACAAGAATTTGTCCGCCACCGGGTCCCATGATACTCCCAGGACTCGCTCTGTTATCATATCCGCCCCAATAATTTGTACTGGCTCAACTGCTCGTAAATGTGGAGCTATATGTTCCAGTACATCGGCGTCATTAGAAGCCCAGTTGGTCAATTCCATCTTCCCTCTGCGAAGTATCTCGGACACCTGTCGTGCCATCATCACGGCTTCTTCTTTGGTGTCCACGGCACTCAGCATGTCGTCCATATAAAATTTATTTTTTATGACTGCCGCCGCTTCTGGAAACTGCGCAGCCGCCGAATCGGCGATCTTATCGCGTACATATTGCGCGCTTGAAGGTGAGCAAGTAGCGCCGAAAACCATTGACGTCATCTTGTAGGTCTGCGGCTCTTCTCCCGGCTCATTCCATATAAATAATTGTGACTCTTGATCTGGTTTCACGATTTTAATTCTTAAAAACATATCTCGGATATCGGCCGCAAGCGCTATACGGCCCTCCCGAAATCTGAATATGTTGCCTAGCAACGAAGACAAGAGATCAGGTCCCGATAATAAAGCATTATTCAATGCTACGCCTTTGCATTTACTAGCGGCGTCGAAAACAATTCTTATTTTCTTGGGTTTTCGCGGATTAAAGACCGCAAAATGTGGCAGATACCATCTTCGGCTGCCTATTTGTTCCCTTTCCGCGGGTGACAAAATCTCGGCTAATCCTTGTTGGATATAGTACCGCATTTTTTCGCGATATGCGGTCGCAAAGGCCGGATCTTTATCCATTTTTCGCTGTATTCCAGCCCAGCGCCGTTTTGCGGTTTCTTCACTGTCCGGTAGGTATACCTCCTGCCGCCGCCATAACAAACCGGTTTCCCAAAAACCATCAGAGCGCTGCCTTGTAGTGGCTTCCATTATCTGCATGGCTCGCAAGTCATCTGTTTTGACTCGCATTGTTGTGGTAATGCCTATCGAATCCACGGCAAAATACGCCCTTATTAGTTGCTCGATCGCTCCATCCGTGGGAGCGGGCGTCTCATTCACTGCGAGCACGGATGACTCATCGGTCCGTATCATGGAACACACTCCGTGACGCACCCAGCCTAGTGCAGTTCGCGACTCTAACACGTCGCTGTTAGCTTTTATTACGCGCACTTCACGTGACGTAATAAGGCTGGTATTATCCATGCCAACCAATATTCGCGGTTGGACTATTTCTAAGCGGCCGCGGCCCACCAGCCCCTCTGCAATCGGTACCATGAATTGCGAGGGAAGGGCTAAATCACGCACCGTATTTGCTTGCACCTGATATTTTCTACCATCACTACTTTCGATTGTCAGATTCACTTTTTCAGATTTCGTGTCCGTACTGCACATACCTCCAATACCGCGAAGGTTTAATTTATACACTGGACCGCGCGCACCGACGGCATAGCTAATTTAGCATCGATCAATGTCACTGAGGAGCCTTCATCACATAGCGCAAATGTTTTTATCTGCCCACTCGGGCCACCCATGACGACCGGTTGCACTTTTAATAAAATTGCGTCATCAACTCGGGTAGCCACGGTGGCCACCTGATGTCAGGCTTCACTTGGCCCGCGCGCTGCGCCTGGTGTATAGGCAACATCTTTTTCTGCTTCCGATGACTTCGCGGTATTATGTAACAATTTGTGGTGTTTTGCATTACA
>JADDOH010023843.1:0-23082 GCA_016648135.1 Agrypnia vestita | reverse complement strand
GGGTCAAAATCAAATTAATCACAAATTACAAAAAAATTGTTATTTGCTAAAGAGGAATAAATGAATTTGTGTTAACAACTTCACATTTGGTCAACCGTAGTGAAATTACACAGACAATTCATCCTGATTTTTCGGGAAATTGGTTTTGAAATCATATTTTTTACCATATTACAATTATCATATTTTCTGTTTTATTTCCAGGACTGGTGGAAGGTGGAAGTGAATGACCGACAAGGCTTCGTTCCCGCTGCGTACGTGAAGAAGATCGATGCCGGTCTCACAGCTTCACAACAAAACCTCGCCGACAGCAATTCCATCGCTGCACGTCAAAGCCAAGTAGGCATACTTTCTAATTATTAATAGTGATGATCGTGCTGTTATTTTAACCGTTTACACATGGTATAGTTGTTTGAGATTTGTATCCAATTGTATTGATGATGGATAATTGAGATTATAGCACCGGTGATTGCCCGTCAAAAATCAGTTACCAATCATCTACACAATCAGTTACAAATCTAAAATAACGATTTTTGTGTCACAGGTTAAAATACCATAACTAATCAGCGATGTGCATTTAATTGAATTCTTAATAATGATGAATGATTAGTTAAGGGGGTATTCTAGTCTAGAAATTTGAAAAAATCAAAAAAAATTTTTTTACATTTTTCGTAATTATGAATTATGTCCTCAAAGGAATTTTTCAAAATTCCAATTATTACATATATTTTGAGAGAATATTGTAATGTAAAATGGATAAAAAAGTTCAAATGGTGCTAAGCGTGCATATAGAAAGACGAAAAGACAATTTAGAGGTAATCAACATGCTGTAGAAGAAGAAATAAGTTTCACTAGTGCATCCGCAGCAAAATTGAAAGGTTGGGTGATGAAGAAGTTATAATAGAAAAAAAATTACGGCTATTGCATTTTAGAATTTTTATCTATTTTTACATCTCTTTCATTATTAATTCTGTGTTCGACATATAAGCAAAATATAACATTTTCGTTATACGTCAAAATATAAAAATCATTGAATTCTTTAATATGGACTTTTGCTCCGAAACACATAATGCAGTAACGCTGTTACGGACAGACACGCCCGTAACAAATAATTATTTTAGAATAGGGTGGATCACCGATTACTCGCCTGTCTGCTGTGCTCCGGGCGTCGTGACGTCACTGACGATGAGTCACAACTCGCTTCTAAATCTTGTTGATGATGATGATACTTTGAAACACCGGAGAGCAACGCTACGATCGACGGTGTTTCTTCAGGGGTTTTAATTCACACAACAATTTACACACAAGAAAATAAAAGCAGAGTTTTTGTTTCAGAAGGAAACCTAGCGAAAAACGGGCAGAGTGACGTTGTAAAAACTATTTGTCGCACATACACGGCAACAAATATTTACTGGCACTAAGGCACTGAGAGCACTGTGAGCACTGTGATTTCGCTAGGTTTTCGCAGCCTTTTTATTTGGGTCCAGCCAAAATAACGGGAAAATAACTGCCAAAAAGGGATTACTGAGAGAGGGGATTTACATCTTTATTGTAGGCATCGGCGTAACGTGGTGGACCACGGAAGCTGTGCGCTCGGCCTAGCGGAACGACCGCTGGGCGCCGGCGATACCGTGCATCGGCGGCGCATATCTCGCGGCGCGCGGATATTTTTTAAGATAAATCCACTCTCTCATATCTCCCGCTAATGAGTCATATGTCAAAATGTGCGTCTGACATGCCCGCATGTGGGTGTAATACGCAGATTACTGTCCGGGCATGTCAGCGCTTGCAAATCGCGTGCATGTGACAAAAAATGAAACTTTTTTATTTATGAAAATATCTAAATTATTAATATCGCATCAGGTAGCCCTTGTTTTTCTGAAGAAAATGACACCTCACACTTTGATTATTGAGCTCTCTAGCGATAGTGAATCTAAATTTAGCGCCGTACGAAAAAATGTACGGCGCGCTATCTCAAGTCACGAGCCGTGTGGGTGTCGGTTGTTACCCGCCCGTATTTCTATTGGTACAGAGATGCGGGCAAATACACTGTAGCTGACCGCTCCGTAGGCGACTACCTGATTTTTACTTTGCGATTTTATCTCAAAACAAAAATTTAAAATATTTAATTAAGCGCGCCCGCGGCCCGAGTGACTCATCGTGAGATTTTAATCTCTCTCCCTCGGCCGCGGTCGTCGCTCTAATGGATGACTCATTAACGGGACCCTCCTTGACAGTTATATACATAATTAGCAAAAATAATAGTTATATACACATATTTAAAATATTCTTAAGCTATTTTGCCTTTACGGCCTGGACCCTATTCACGATTCAAGACATTTATTTTTAAATACTTAATATTATATCATATTTCAAAATTAAGCAAAAAAAATATTTTTAATCTCCGATTTTTGATCCTGTGCGAACCACTCCCCCCGTATGGCTTTGGCCATACCAGAAGGACGCACAGGATCCTCGACGATTCCAGTGTCATCTATGAAGGCTGCTGGTCTTGATCTGCTGCATGGGCGGCCGCTTCCTGAATCGGCTCGGTGGGCAGCACGACGATCTTAGTCACGGGCCGCGTGTATTCTCCGGTTGAGGTTTTTATGCGGACGATGCGTATCTGGCCGTCCGCCGCTGGAATGGCTTGTGTTATGATCCCTCGCGGCCAGCTATTACGTGGCAAGGCCGCGTCGGCGATGATAGCCATCCGTCCTGCGCATACGGGCGGTGCGGGTTCTTGCCATTTACGCCTCTGAGCGAGCGTCGGTAAATATTCCCGCATCCAGCGTCTCCAGAACATATCTGCTAACTGTTGAGAGAACTGCCACTGTTTCTTCAGGCAGATCGGTTCCTCCAGCGGTCCATACGCGGCCAGATGCATATGTCGTCCAGCCGTGTTCATTAGAATGTGATTCGGTGTGAGTGGCTCGCCGTCATCCGGGTCAACTGACACATGAGTCAGCGGTCTGCTGTTCACGGTGAATTCGGCTTCCGCGAGGGCTGTGACTAATGTTTCAACTCGCGGCGCCCGGTCTTTCAGCGTCATTTCGAGTGCCCGCTTGACCGAGCGCACGAGGCTTTCCCACGCCCCGCCCATGTGTGGTGCTAATAGAGGATTGAACGCCCAATCTATGTTCTGGGCCGCCAAGTGGTCTTTCATTTGCGCTGCTTGTTTTATTTCCATCAGCGCCGCGGTTATTTCCTTTGCGGCTCCTTTGAAGTTTGTACCATTATCGGAGTACATATATCTCGGATGACCGCGGCGCGCGGCCATTCTTCTCAGAGCCATGACCGCTGAATCTGCACTCAACGAGCTCGCCAGTTCCAAGTGCACAGCTCGTGTCGTGAGACATGTGAAGAGTGCTCCATACATTTTTTCTCGGCGACGGCCGATCGTGACCTGTATGGGCCCAAAGTAGTCGAGTCCACAATGTGTGAATGGAGGTAGGTGATGCGCCAGGCGCGCATTGGGTAATTGGCCCATAAGCGGAGATTGCGGTTTGCTTCGTCTGATCCGACACACTTGGCATTCAAAGTGCGCGCGGCGTACTGCTGGTCGCAGGCGGAATATAAAATAATTTTCTCGCACATCGCTCACTGTTACTTCGGGCCCAGGGTGGTTTCTGCGCTCATGATAATGTCTTATCATTAATCTCGTATATGGATGGCTGCCATCTAATATGATCGGCTCCCTTAATCCCGCCGGTATGTCCGGCACTGAAGTCGCGATCAATCGGGTGCCCATGCGTATTATTCCGTGCGTGTCTATGTGTGGGGTCACGGTGTATAGACGACCGGTACGTGGGGGAGGCTCCCCCCGCTGCAACGCTTGAATTTCGTGACCGAACGCATCTTCCTGTGCGCGCCGTATCCATGCGCGTTCGGCCCCATCCCGTTCGTCGGCCAGCAGGTCGCTGTGATGCAATGTCGCGCTCTGCGTGCGATGTCGCGCATTCCAGGCGAACCTCCGCACCCATGCTGTAGCGCGTATCAACCTCGTCCATGATGAAAATCGGTGCACGTCTGGTAGTGCGCCGTCTCCTAAGCGGGCGCGCTGTATGTGTGCGGTAGTGGTGGGTCGCATTTCCAAAATTTCTTTGTCGGGCTGCGGCGGCGTTTTTTCACGAGGCTACTCGGATTCATCTTTTTTCAGGAAGGCTGGTCCACTAAACCATGGCCCTGAAGGTGATAAATCGGGCGGCTCCCCATCTCGCGTACCGATGTCGGCTGAATTATATTTGGTCGGCACCCACTTCCAGTTCGCCGCACTTGTTAGCTCATCAATTTCGCCGAGGCGATTGGCGACGAAAGCTGAGTACGTGCGCGGATCAGTTCGCAGCCAACATAGCACTGTTGTCGAGTCCCTCCAAAAAATTACATTTTCTATGCGGCACGTAAATTCTTTTTTAATGGTGGCCGCCAAGCGCGCTGCAATTAAAGCAGCTTGCAGTTCTAATCGCGGCACTGATAGCGGTTTTAAAGGGGCTACTTTCGTTTTTGCCGCGATAAAATTCGCTTTTTTAAAACCGTCTATTTTTTCCACAAAATATGCTACCGCACAGCATGCTAATTCTGACGCGTCGCAGAAAATATGTAATGTCACTTGGCGATGACGACTCGAAATGCACTGTCTCGGAATTGTGCAGTCACTTTTGCGCAATAAAATTTGCCACATGCGCCATTTATTGCCATGTTCCACTTGAATAGGCTGATCCCAATCCACTTTAGAACGCCAGACGGCTTGTAAAAGAATCTTCGATCTTATCATCACACAAGCCAAAAAACCCACGGGATCAAAAATCCTCATGACCGCACTCAACACTTGGCGCTTTGTCGGTCTATCCTCTACTTTTAATTCCGGCAGATCCATAAATTTAAACAAGAATTTGTCCGCCACCGGGTCCCATGATACTCCCAGGACTCGCTCTGTTATCATATCCGCCCCAATAATTTGTACTGGCTCAACTGCTCGTAAATGTGGAGCTATATGTTCCAGTACATCGGCGTCATTAGAAGCCCAGTTGGTCAATTCCATCTTCCCTCTGCGAAGTATCTCGGACACCTGTCGTGCCATCATCACGGCTTCTTCTTTGGTGTCCACGGCACTCAGCATGTCGTCCATATAAAATTTATTTTTTATGACTGCCGCCGCTTCTGGAAACTGCGCAGCCGCCGAATCGGCGATCTTATCGCGTACATATTGCGCGCTTGAAGGTGAGCAAGTAGCGCCGAAAACCATTGACGTCATCTTGTAGGTCTGCGGCTCTTCTCCCGGCTCATTCCATATAAATAATTGTGACTCTTGATCTGGTTTCACGATTTTAATTCTTAAAAACATATCTCGGATATCGGCCGCAAGCGCTATACGGCCCTCCCGAAATCTGAATATGTTGCCTAGCAACGAAGACAAGAGATCAGGTCCCGATAATAAAGCATTATTCAATGCTACGCCTTTGCATTTACTAGCGGCGTCGAAAACAATTCTTATTTTCTTGGGTTTTCGCGGATTAAAGACCGCAAAATGTGGCAGATACCATCTTCGGCTGCCTATTTGTTCCCTTTCCGCGGGTGACAAAATCTCGGCTAATCCTTGTTGGATATAGTACCGCATTTTTTCGCGATATGCGGTCGCAAAGGCCGGATCTTTATCCATTTTTCGCTGTATTCCAGCCCAGCGCCGTTTTGCGGTTTCTTCACTGTCCGGTAGGTATACCTCCTGCCGCCGCCATAACAAACCGGTTTCCCAAAAACCATCAGAGCGCTGCCTTGTAGTGGCTTCCATTATCTGCATGGCTCGCAAGTCATCTGTTTTGACTCGCAGTGTTGTGGTAATGCCTATCGAATCCACGGCAAAATGCGCCCTTATCAGTTGCTCGATCGCTCCATCCGTGGGAGCGGGCGTCTCATTCACTGCGAGCACGGATGACTCATCGGTCCGTATCATGGAACACACTCCGTGACGCACCCAGCCTAGTGCAGTTCGCGACTCTAACACGTCGCTGTTAGCTTTTATTACGCGCACTTCACGTGACGTAATAAGGCTGGTATTATCCATGCCAACCAATATTCGCGGTTGGACTATTTCTAAGCGGCCGCGGCCCCCCAGCCCCTCTGCAATCGGTACCATGAATTGCGAGGGAAGGGCTAAATCACGCACCGTATTTGCTTGCACCTGATATTTTCTACCATCACTACTTTCGATTGTCAGATTCACTTTTTCAGATTTCGTGTCCGTACTGCACATACCTCCAATACCGCGAAGGTTTAATTTATACACTGGACCGCGCGCACCGACGGCACTAGCTAATTTAGCATCGATCAATGTCACTGAGGAGCCTTCATCACATAGCGCAAATGTTTTTATCTGCCCACTCGGGCCACCCACGACGACCGGTTGCACTTTTAATAAAATTGCGTCATCAACTCGGGTAGCCACGGTGGCCACCTGATGTCAGGCTTCACTTGGCCCGCGCGCTGCGCCTGGTGTATAGGCAACATCTTTTTCTGCTTCCGATGGCTTCGCGGTATTGTGTAATAATTTGTGGTGTTTTGCATTACAGTTTTTTACACTGCACCGGATGTTTCGCACCTTGCACTGATTATTGTGTCCCGGGAACCACTGTTCTAAACACTTAAAGCACAACTTTTTTTCGCGAACTATTTGTACGCGCTCCGCGGTCGTTTTTCGAACGAAATCACTACAGCCGGCCGTGCTGTGTGACGTCATATCGCAAATCGCACATTTTCGCGGCGCGTCTTTTGCGTTCGATATAGCAAAATTAATTTGTGCATATTTTTTATTTTTCTGTCCCGGTACTAGCGACGTATCTTGTCCTCCGTGCTTGGGGGCGGCATCCGTTATCATCGTGAGCCAGTTTGCAAAATCTTGTATTGTACTGGAATCTGACGAAGCTCTTGTAGCGAACCATGCCATCCGCGCTGGTAATGGTAGTCTTCCAACCATCTCACATAGTAGTTGGGGTGCGGCTAGATATCGGGAATCGAGACCTTCGACGGTGGCCACAGCATTCGTCACCGCGATCGCGAACTCGGTTAAACTTCCCGTATCACTGGAGTCTGTGAGACGTGGCAGATGTCTCACCTTTTCCAACATAGTTGCGATTATTTTGTCCGGCTGACCAAAACATCGCTCCAAAATTTGCATAATTTTTGCAACATTATGCGGGTCCACCAGCAATGGTGCAACCGTGTCCCGCGCTTTCCCTTTCAGGGCGCGCTGCAGACGAATTAAATTTTCTGCCGGATTTAAACTGCATAATTCCGACGACTGATCATATTGTGCTTTAAACGCACGCCATTCCATAACGTCCCCATTGAACACTGGCAAGTCTTTTGCGCTAGACTGCCGTGCCATCAACGCTGCCATACGCGGCTCGTCCTGACTGGACGCGTATCGGGGGCTTTCGACCGAGCGCGTTGACCGAATAGCTTCGGCGAACACGTCCGTCATTCGGTCGAACTGTGACTGCTGATTCCGCATCCATTCTGCCAATGGCGGAGGTGCAGTTTGTGCATGTCCATGTGACTGCACGGTATGTGGGTGGCTTGCTGTTGGTCCTCCCATCTCGTCCCGGCGGCTGTTAAACTGATCCATGTCCGTTCTTCTCCGCTCGGGTTCGTCACCCGATGTTGTAGGTATCGAGCCATTATTGCCCATATCCGGGCCCAAATCGCTTTCAGCAGAACATGGCGCCGCCGCGTTCGTTGCAACGGCGCCGACAGTACACGTTCCGGTACGTGACGTCACGGGATCCTTTCCCGCTGCTGTTTGCGATAATGACAGTGCTCGTGCGTAATCTGCCGCGTGACTCTGCTGCATTTCCTGCATCTGCCGCCTGTGGTGACGGTTTTGTCGGCGCAGCTCCGCCCTCAGCATTCTGATGATTTCATTTTCTGATGCAGAAGCCGATGTAGCTTCTATAGACCCAGGCTGTGAGCCTCCTTCTTCCTCGTGTAACGCATTCTCATCGTCTGAAGATGCTGGATTGCTTCGCGCATCTCCTTCTTCCGATGTGTCCCGACGAGCTCCCGATCTCAAACCAGATCGAGACATGATGACATACAGCAAAAATACAAGCAAGTAAGAGCGGTTCTCCGGCGCCGAAGGACCAGTTGTTACGGACAGACACGCCCGTAACAAATAATTATTTTAGAATAGGGTGGATCACCGATTACTCGCCTGTCTGCTGTGCTCCGGGCGTCGTGACGTCACTGACGATGAGTCACAACTCGCTTCTAAATCTTGTTGATGATGATGATACTTTGGAAACACCGGAGAGCAACGCTACGATCGACGGTGTTTCTTCAGGGGTTTTAATTCACCAAAATTTACACACAAGAAAAATAAAAAGCAAAGTTTTTGTTTCAGAAGGAAACCTAGCGAAAAACGGGCAGAGTGACGTTGTAAAAACTATTTGTCGCACAAACACGGCAACAAATATTTACTGGCACTAAGGCACTGAGAGCACTGTGTTTTCGCTAGGTTTTCGCAGCCTTTTTATTTGGGTCCAGCAAAAATAACGGGAAAATAACTGCCAAAAAGGGATTACTGAGAGAGGGGATTTACATCTTTATTGTAGGCATCGGCGTAACGTGGTGGACCACGGAAGCGGTGCACTCGGCCTAGCGGAACGACCGCTGGGCGCCGGCGATACCGTGCATCGGCGGCGCATATCTCGCGGCGCGCGGATATTTTTTAAGATAAATCCACTCTCTCATATCTCCCGCTAATGAGTCATATGTCAAAATGTGCGTCTGACATGCCCGCATGTGGGTGTAATACGCAGATTACTGTCCGGGCATGTCAGCGCTTGCAAATCGCGTGCATGTGACAAAAAATGAAACTTTTTTATTTATGAAAATATCTAAATTATTAATATCGCATCAGGTAGCCCTTGTTTTTCTGAAGAAAATGACACCTCACACTTTGATTATTGAGCTCTCTAGCGATAGTGAATCTAAATTTAGCGCCGTACGAAAAAATGTACGGCGCGCTATCTCAAGTCACGAGCCGTGTGGGTGTCGGTTGTTACCCGCCCGTATTTCTATTGGTACAGAGATGCGGGCAAATACACTGTAGCTGACCGCTCCGTAGGCGACTACCTGATTTTTACTTTGCGATTTTATCTCAAAACAAAATTTAAAATATTTAATTAAGCGCGCCCGCGGCCCGAGTGACTCATCGTGAGATTTTAATCTCTCTCCCTCGGCCGCGGTCGTCGCTCTAATGGATGACTCATTAACGGGACCCTCCTTGACAGTTATATACATAATTAGCAAAAATAATAGTTATATACACATATTTAAAATATTCTTAAGCTATTTTGCCTTTACGGCCTGGACCCTATTCACGATTCAAGACATTTATTTTTAAATACTTAATATTATATCATATTTCAAAATTAAGCAAAAAAAATATTTTTAATCTTCGATTTTTGATCCTGTGCGAACCAATTATACTCCAAATTTTATTAGAATTTTTCTGTAAAACTTCGAAAACCGGATAAAACTTGATTTTATGAAATTTTATGGAATTCGAAAAACTGTTTTTTTTTTCAAAAGTCGGTTTTTGTAAAAATCATAGTTACCACTTTATCAGAAGACATATTATAAAAAAGAAATCAACAGAATACAATATCAACATCAACAATCATGTCACCCGGGACAACACAATACATTAGAATATCGACAATCATAACACATACATATCGAGGGTAGACAGCCAAAAGGGCGTTAGTGATTATTTAAAACTTTACAGGAGAGCAAAAGAAAGTTTTGTCAATGTTTATTTTATAATATAATACAATAAAAGAAATATTGACAAAATCTGATTGACAGAAGTTTATTTTGCTATATTGTAAAGTTCGAAATAATCACTACTTTTTGGCTGAGGACCCTCGATATGCTTCTTCTTAAAAAAAGAGTTTTTTTCAGAGGAACATTTCTATTCCTTCTGTCTAACGGAGCCATATCAACCTAAGCAATCTTCGTCGAATTTTGTTTTTCACGATTTTATAATTGATTTTTATGTCACGGCATTTTCTCTAAACGATATCGTAATTAAAAAAAACTGTAATAATGACCATATAAATAACTTTGTCTCTGCGAGACTTCTATAATACATCTTAATTAATAATTATCCGTCTATAGACAAAATTCAATAATTGTGTTCTCCAAACAAACATACACTTAAAAATATTGTTAAAAAAACAAGTGAAATGAAAAACATACTCAGCATTCTCGAGTCGAGTCCAGTTCATGTTGCAGGCACTTTCACTTTGCACTCGTTTTTCAGTCGTCACAACCACTTAGGAGCGCGAACACCGCAAACTTTAAACGAAACTGTAGTGGTAAACGGCGTAAAGAGGCGAGTTAGATTAGTGTTGCAGTCAATGATTTCGGAGCATACTGACCCCCTCTTTTCGTGATTCGGACGGCAACATAACGTTCATCAAGGTTGATTCATTAAAAAATTAGACCACTAGAGTGCCACCACTATAACTTGGCGTGCGAGGGAGGGCGCCCCTGTCGCGAAACAGAAGTTGCCAGGTTGTAAATTTATTACACAATACATAATGTACTAAATGTCCGGTGACCAGCCTTCAATATAAATTTGGTCGGGTAACAGCGCGCTTCGCGGCGGCCGCTTTATCTGTCAGACGGTAATATCGGTCCATTATTTACTTTTCAGCTTGGCAAAATTTTAATACTTCATTGGCAATTGTTCTTGCACCACCCCGGACTGTTTTCGTTGTTTTGGACATAATAATTCAGTGTATATTGGTAATCAAGATGTCACAGCTCCCGAGCAAATACAGAATTGTACTGAATGACAGGGCGAGGGGTTACCGCCGGGTGCGGGCGGGGCGGGTTTTAGTTCCAATCTTGCCGCACGTCAAGTTATGTTGGGCAGGCGATATAAAGTAGGCATAACAAGCATATGAGTCGTTGAATATCAAAACCTACTCAACCACCATTTTTGTTTTGTTTTTTTAGATTTTTTATTATTATATTTTTTTATCTGTTTATTTTCTTTACATTTTTTAAATATCACTAGCCCCACAAAACGTCTTAAAAGACAGTTTGTCTGCAGGGTCATTTTCACAATTAATGTTACAGTGTTACTAAATTTTATTAATTGTATAACCAGAAGGAAAAAACAATTTTAAGCACATTTATATAAATGTATAATACATAAATAAGCAAATCTAAATGTAGCAAACTAATAATTCATGATCATTACAGTAATGATAAGTAACTCATATCGTTTGATATCAACAACTTTCTGAGTTCTGCCACTGATTTTAGAGTCGTTAGGCCTGTAGGAAAAGTGGTTTGTAGTTTGTTCAAGAGCATGGGAACTAAATATTCAAGTGTCCTAAATCTATATTTATTTGTTATTCTTGGAACAATTAGTCTGATTTGTAGCGCGTATTGTGTTTCTGCCATAAATATACACCTTTTTGTATATTTCATTTTCGTGATTTTCTTTTATCAGCAGAAGTAGAATTAACCCATATCAACTGGCAAAATATTAACGGATGAATATACTAATTTAATATTTTGTCTTTATTAAAAAACCTGTGGATTTACGATTTTTTTTTACAGCGGCAGTTTGAAGATTTTGTGTAGGTTTTATATTTGAATTAACTACTGGAGAGGCCCACAATGAATGAGTGTCAATACATTATCAAAGCTCATTCCTACATTTTACATATTAGTTAAGTATCATAAAAATCATCTATCTAAAGTTGTTGCTTGTTAAAAATAAGCTTGAGTTTCGAAACGTACCTATATCCAATTTCACTAGAGTAAAATATTAAAAAAATAAAATTAAAAAAAAAAAAAAAAAGAGTAAAACATTCATTGTTAAATAAAAATTTCAAAAATATTTAACAATATTTTACACTCTTAAATTACTAAGAACTTAATTTCACTACACTCCTGAACCCCTTGAACTTCTAAATCAATTTCAAAATCAGCCTAAATCCATTGCCTGGTTTCAAAATGTACATAAGTCCATTTTAAATGTTAAATGAATAACTGACGAAATATATAAATTTCATTTATGTTACGTTATTTTTATTTGAATGTTTTATTTTTAATTACTTTTTATTTCATCTTATTCAAGTTATAAACAAGATGTAAAAGAGCTTTCTTTGATTTGCTAAAAGAATACTTTCTGGCGTAAGGTAGGTTTTGATATTCTATTCATATTGGTACTAATACACCTGGTGTATTAGATAGTAATTCTATAATAGATAATAGATAAAAAAAAAAATAATAAAAAATAACGATAATAGTTAAAAAATAAATAATAAATAAAAGTGTATTAGATAGTATAGTAATTCCGGAAAAACTTGGCAGTCCCTGTATTATTTAAGTGGAACAAACCAAAGCGTCGTACTAACTATCAATTAGCAATACAGGCGGATAAAAAAACAATATTGCACTCAAAATAGATCGGGCGTATTAATTCAGGCCAATGTAATTAGTAAATTAATTTAAATTTGCGACTTTACATTTTTAAATGAGACCTTTGGAAAGCAGTCGTGAATCTACGTGGTCTAATGAATGTGACATGTTGAGAGGAATATGGAGTATAAGGGATTTAAAAAACATTTATCATTAAAAATCCAACACGAGAAGATGAAATTGCATTTTTTTTTTCTGTAACTAGACTATGGTGTAATAACACTTTTAAAAGCCCAACAGTGTAAAGTAATGGAATATAAATTATTCTAAAATTAAAAAACTAACCCAAAAAAAACAAGTTTTTATTATACTCCCTTTCTCATATTTTAAGTTTATGTGGGAAAATCTATTTCATGTATATTATTATCCTTAAAACTTATAGAATATTGAAAACGTAATAATTGGTATAGGGGGGCACGGCGCGGCTTCGGCGAAACCGTCTGATCGGACCCATGGCTCGAGTCAGACTAGTTGAAACAGGTTTCGCGCCTTCTCCACGCATCGGGCTCTTTTCTCATTTGTATGGTTTCCAATTTGAAAAAACAGTTAAAATTTCGAAAAATTCAAAATTAAAAAATTTTTAAACGAAAATTTGTTAGATCATTTTTATCATCGCCAAGAGTCTGCCTAAAAAGTTTTATTTAGCTCGATTAGATCACGGGAAAGGGGTTAAAAATCGATGCAAAGTTTTTTCGGCAGACAAGCAGACGATAGGAATTAAAAGAAAGGGATTAAACATAGATACATCGATATTTTGTTACATATACATAGATTGTAGTGTCGGACCTCCACGATATTGGATATTCTTAAAAAAGACTTGTTTATTTGATGTTGAAGCGATATGGATATTCTACCATCACGCAAACCACTAACAATCTGGAGTTTTGTATAAACTATGAGATTTTGATGAATATATAAAATGAATACTAATACTATTTCAAAATTTTGTAGAAATCAGCTTTTTTACACACATTTACTAAGTTCTTCATCCAATGACATCAAAAATATCCAATTAAAGCCAACATTCATTTTTTATTTTTGAGTGTTGGGTTAGCAAAGATACAAAGTACTAATATTGTTATTTTCAGAATAGGTCGGAGAATAGCAATAAAAACACTGGCAGTAAAAAATATAAAATTTTATTTAATGTCACGTCGCGTTCGAGACGCGTCATTCAAACACTGCCGTCCTTCAAAATAATGCCGTCAAGTTGAACGCATGGCGATATAATGACTAATCTCTGTTAGTACCTAAGCCCACAAAATAAAACAATAATGCACTCTCTAGTGCGTCTACAATTACATTAATAGATAACCACAAAAATACGCCTACGCATGAAAACGTCGGTAAGTCAAACGAACTACTGTTAACTAAATACCAAGTTAATTTAAATGTCAATTCGTCAAAATGAATGGGGATATAATGACTAATCTATATCTGTTTATCCTTAATAAAATTGATAGATAACCACTTAAAAATACCAACGTATACATATATGATTAATGTTAACTAGTGCTAACGAAGGGCCGGTTGTTTGATCAGTGATAGTGGTAATAGTTAAGCAAAAAGCTAAGTTTTTTGCGTTTTCGTAAAAATCTACTCTCTTTATTTAACTATTATAAATGATCAAACAACCGGCACCAAGGAATAGTTAAATAATGCTAACTAAACAGTAATGAGAACTACATTCAAAGATAAATTATCTCACAAGGAAATTTACACGGACGAACACGGTAGGACCGCACTATCATACTAGCACCTCCTTATCATCCTTAGTCAGACCGCAATGATAAAATAATAGAAAAAATCTGTAATCCCCCTAACAGAACAACATTGCAACAAGCGTAAAATGTGTACCTAGGTACAATACAATAACCGTTCAGTATGTTTTGCCTACCTTTATTCGAATTACGCGTGTTCTGTAATCTTTATGATTCATTTAATTATTTTAAACTCGGAATTCGATTAAAAAACAAGCCATTTTGTACACACTAGACTTGTCTGTCGGAAATAAATACAGTTCACCTTCAGTTTTTGGGGATAGGGACAAATCTTGTAATCAATATTTTACCCACTTCTTGTGTTCCGGATAAGTCTGAAATATATTTTTAAAAAATGCAAACTTTGAAGTCGCTTACCTACATAACTATGGATCTTAGGATTGAACTTCTTCGATTCACAATTTAGGTAGAAATCTACCTGTATTGTGGAACAGCTATGTTACAACTGTATATAAATGAGTGTTGATTTTAAAATACTAATTTATACGCAAGTGAGGATTTACGCTCGTTGATGACGTACAAACTGCACCGTGAAGAAGGTCAATCGAAATCAGAGAACGGTGTAATGGCGGTGGCCATGAAAGGTTAATGGAACACATACGAATTTGAGGAAAGAAAAAAACGAGCGGCTTGACAATAGTCAAGACGGCACGACTCAGTTTTTATGATTATTTTTGAGCAAATAAAACTTGATGAAAACAGATGAATCAAATAAATACAACATTTAATAGTTCAGATAGAAAGACGTTAATATAAAAATGTCTTATTAGAGTGACATATGTACATATGTACGTATTAAGCAATTAATTGCCATGTATCCAATTAACGCCAAATTAACAGGACTGAAATGGAGATATGTGAATACATACTACCAGTTAAAAAGTGTAACAATGTCCGCAATGTAATAACGCACCCAAGACGATACTCTAGATGGAATTGTTTTCACAGCATTAACTCGCGGCCGAACCGGCGCTAAAGAAACTAACGCTACCAGATGGCGATATTTACACGCTAACACAAACAAAAACATATATCAAATTAGATACAAAATAGAACTTCGACAATTAGAGATCATAGGTCATTTGGATTAACAGAAATGGCAAGTTCATTCACATTGTAATGTGTGTTATTATTATTGTTGATATAACAAAAGAATTTGTTAAAATTTTACATTGATTTCGCAATATTTTTTGTTCTTGTAACTAATATGATTTATAACCAATAACTGATTAAATTAGTAAAGCTGAAATTAAAATATTATAATTAGAGGTCATAGGTAGTAGATATACCATTCATAAATTACGTAGTAATTTTTATTATTTTTTAAATTTTATATTGCTTTTCTAATTTCTCAACCACCACCTGCACCACATAGCTTCCTTAATAATCATAAAACGTCTTTATACTGTATTTTAATGTCAAAGTAAGACTATCTTTCAGATTCATTAACGACATGTTGGTAATATAATATGTGTATTAAAAAAAATATATTAAAAATATATAAAGAAATATGTAGGGCGCATATAAAAGTAGACAGCTAAATAGTTTAATGATAGTGCAAAAAAATAAAAAATTAGAAGAGTATCTCGAATAAAAATGTTTTCACGGTCGTTCAGAATCTTCTATGTTATAGTTTTCTGGGATATTCTGCCGTGTATATGTGGACCGGATGAAGAGAGAATGGCAACGAAGATATATGGCGCGAGTGTTGTGCTGTCAACACTGTTAGAAGTAGTAGAACACGTGCTAGAACACACTCAAAAATCGATAACTTGTATAAAAAGATGTATGAAGCGAGAGTTTTGTATCAGAGATAAAAAAAATGCGGTGGAAGCGTCTATCAAAGTCAAAATAATGTATAAAATGAATGTGTTTTTGTTTTGCTCTGAATAACACGAATTTAGAACCAACCAGTATAAAATTCGTGTGGAAAGGTTACATTTTTTAATTGCATAAGGCAGCAACAAGATACGTAGTAAAAAAATGTAATAATGTTTTGTTCAAACAATTAAATGACCGGTATTTTTTGTCAGGTGGCTTGTATTGCCGCGATCGCGGTTAGATTACTGCAACTTGATTATTTAAACATTCGCTTACGACACAACACTAACCACGTCACTTTTGTTAACCGTTTTGGTGTCGGGTGCCGCTTTCAAGAAACAAATGTCGGTAAATCAAACGTTATTAAACAAATTTTACTAAATAAAAAGGAATCGTCACGCAGGACCGATATGAAAATTGTAACCACTTTTCCCTTCCAAAGTAAGCCAAGATTGCGTTTTTAAGACTTAGGTATAGTTAAACTGCAAATTAAAAGATGTTAGGAGGCCTAAATATAATGGTCTTAACTATGAATACAATCCGGATTATCCGTAATCCGAAAAATCCGGATATCCGCATATTTTTACTAGACCTACAAATCCGGAATTGAAAATCAAATCCGGATTATTTGAATACTAAGAAATTTTAACAAAAAAAATCGAAACAAGCGAGTTTGCTGTTCGCGCGTCTCGCGAATGTCGAGTCTATCGGCTCTGAAGGTTACAAGTTACAAGCGTTGAATCAGAGCGTGCTTTTTCCGCAGCAGGAATATGTGCACCCGAATTCGCAGCAGGTTAAACGACAGCACTTTAGATGCCTTATTATTTTTTAGGTGACATTTTATGTCTCAAAAATGGCATAGTTTTTTTTACGTTGTTATTTAAACATTAAACAGTTGATTTAAGTGAAGTTAAATTTTTTGTTACTTTTGTTTATATTTAATAATTTGACAAGGAGACTATTTGTCTTTATTTTTGTTATTCAGAATTTATTTTAATTTGTTCCTCTTGATTATTTTATTAACGTTACTCAGCACGTGAGTCACAGAATGATTATTTTAATAAGAATAACACCATAATTATTTATTTATATTTAATTACAATAGTTTGAATAATTTTCATGTGCTTTTATTTTAATCCATAAAATCGTATTGGATTAAATCCGGATTGGAGGAAAATCCGTTCTTAAAAATCCGGATTTTAAAACAGAACGGATTTGCATTCCCTAGTCTTAACTGTAGTTAAACCCACATAGCCAAAATACACAATCAATTGCTTGCGGATTGATGACAAAACTATTTAACCAATGTCTTCTATAAAGTTTACATTTATTGATAAATTTAGGTAGAAATTTTGTGTTTTTTTAGAAGGAGATGATTAATAATTCATATTATTAATTTAATTTAATGACACTTATTAACGTACCTATCATATTAAACTACTATTTTATTGGAAAATTTTTGTAACAAAAAAAATGACCGTGTCATGTCAATTCCCATGGAGCTCCTCCTCCATGACTGAGATATAACTTTTCCCAGTATACATTTGCCCGACAGAAAAGAAGATAAAATACTTATTAAGAAACATATTGTTTAATACGTATTTTAATTAAAAAATATGATTATTATTCACCTCCTTGTAAAAAATCACCAAATATTTATCTAAATGTCAGGCTCCCAATGTGGTGTAATACCGTTATCTTTGTTGTTGATTATCCCAAATTCGAAATGTCAATATGCTCTTATTCAGAAACCACGTGACATACAACCATTTTAATACCGAAAAAGTGTAGCTATTTTTCGTTTGAACCACTCTTTTGTAAAACTCGCCAATTTCCTCGAAACGTATTATATAAATTATCAATTTTCCAAATTCAACAGTGATTAATCATCCGATTTACGCGCTCCATCGCGTGCGGCACGTAACGATAGTTCCGCGAAACCACGAAGAAATAATAAAACAACAATTAACAATGTTGCCACTACGTCTTCTCACCACACAGAGCGGGTTTTTTCTTCCCGCTTGTATCACTTCGATTCGGTTTTGGCGCGCTCGCGAAACGTCAGACGGTCGAAGGCAATCGCGAACAATGCCGTTGCGCCGTTCTCTCCGCTATTGGTCAGCCAGTGGCGGGGGGCGCCTCCATTGGTCGCTGCACGCGGCCTGGACGAGTGCTGAGCGCAAAGGCGACTTTCAAAAGTACATGCACAATATTCACACGGCCCGATTCCGGACAATCCGTATGGAATTATTCATCTGAGCGTCGAGAATTATTGTGCGGTTGATTGGTTAGTTTCAGTCGATGAGAAAGTTCTTTTTTACCTTTTTTATACTCGAGCCGAATTAAATAAGAGGAAAAATAGCGTGGTAGACATTTTTTTTAAATCTAGTTTGACGATACTTTGGACCGATATGATGTATGCAAATGAAACGAAATGATACAGAGACTAAATATCGCAGATATGTGCCTAATAACCTTTGAATTGCACAGCCGAGAAGACATCGACGATAAAAGGAACGAATATAAGAAGATGATCGAAATAGATAATGTACAGTCTGATTAGATACTTTGAGAATCGGAAAAACGTTGAGAATATGAATCAAGTTTAGTTAATCTTCGCACACCAACATGAACATGAGCTTTTGAAAAAAGATAATTTCCAATACCTAGAAAGAAGAAAGAAAGAAAACATAATACAAACTTAAAATGGTTCACAAATAGTGATGTTTTGCGAATCACAACCATTGGCTTAGTTACTTTTTGCCCAAAGTAGTTCTTTTTTTAAAAATTTGCAAATTGATATATCCTTGGTTGTTGCCCTCCATTGTCAAATCTTCACTTCATTTTCAGAATGAAGCATACATCCATACCTACCTTATTTGCAGCTCATTTTTTTTCCAGAATTGTATTCTTTAAACGAAGATCGCTCCAACCCTCAAAAGAATATAAACATCACTATCATTTCCATTGATCTCTAAAGTAATGAACATCGCCTTAGTTCATTTCAATGTATCATAGACTTAAATGCGTTTTTTGTTTTTAATGGTTATAATAAGTACCTAACTAGAAGGAAGCCTATGTATATTTAGTTAAAACTGCCAACACGAGAAAACTTTAAATAATGAAACTAATCTTTTTTTTATGCTCAAATCCAATAGACTTAATATTGTATAGGTTCACAAGCCCTGTACCACACTTCAAGTTTACAAACACCGTAGAAAACGTGCATATGAGGGAAAAACACAAAAAAAAAAGTATTTTTAGCACATATTAATTATATGTACATTGCATTGTTCAGCGTCAGGGAAACCCCTCGTGAAATCACCTAACAGCAAGTACAAGGAGTAAAACAAATTGACGATACGGTTGATGTCATAGTGACTCAAACATTGGCGGAAGCTTTGTTATAGAAGTGTGCAAAATACAAGTACCAGTTATAGCGAGATTGCGGACTCATTATAATTATAATGACTATTGTGGCTTTGAATATTATAGTCACACTTAATGAAAATCATAATAATTAAAATTTATCACATTTGACAAAAAAATATTTACATCTATAGCGCACCACCTCGCGAGAGAATCACATCTCATGTCACGTTTTCCTTCTAGAAGCGCTAAAACGGTATAAATGCGAATGATTCCACGACAAAAGGCAACAAAATATTCACACGACATAATGACATAACATAACATAACATAACAAACAAAATTACAAAATGTTTTTCTTATGAAAGAGCTTAAAATGAATTAATAAAAAATCTACGTACAAAGTTGCTCAAGCAATTGAAAAAATAATGTATTAATAACGGTGACGAAAGCATTGAATATAGGTACTACTCTTTCGCAAATTCTTTTAAAAACGGTAACGAATCAAATCGATAGTCGAAAATAATGTTTAGGTACAACCTTTTGCGATTCATAACAAAAATAAATATTAGGTTAGATTATGTTATTTTAGGTTAGACTAGGCTAAACAGAAGTGCAGTGTGCGCCTTCAGAGCAGTTATGTAAGCTCCTAGCCCCTTTATTTCCTAGGAAAGTTACAAATACTGCCTTTTGGTTAATAGGGCAAAATTCGCAAAACGTCATGTTCAATATTTTTACCATCGATTTGATCGACAAGTTAGTAGTGCAAATAAAAATTAGAGACATCCAAAACATGTGACAAAATTTATATCCTTAAATAAAATACACGAAAAGTCGACTTATACATGCGAACCAAACGGGAGTCCAATTCTGTTTCGTGTGAATATTCCCCGTGGCCATGTTGAGAACGCAGCAAGTAAATACTGTATGTCTCACTAGCGTGCATTTGTAACTATCAGCGCGTCAGAGACCACACAATAATATTTGTTATTATTACAAGTTTCATGCCTTTTTTTGAAATTTGTATTGACAATTATTTGACAATTAAACTCTGAATGCCACACAGAGCACGGGTTGTTTATGAGAACTGATATAATGCTATTCTTTAATTTAGTTATCATGTTGATAACAACCCTCCTATTACCTTCCCGCAATGAAAATACTGAAAGTTATACTATATTTTTTTCGATTTTTTTACTTATATACGAGAAAAGTATATGTATGAGAGCGCTCATGCCAGCTTTTACTGTGCGACCTATACACCATATTATAATTTTTGTAATATTTTTCGCAACACGGGTGCACTGCAATAATTAATAATCACCAACCCCCTGGGAATGCAGAAGGGAGTAAGAGAAAGGTTGCCCGCGAATGAAAAATTCCTTGCGCTCCCGTTTAAATTCCTCACCTACGTGTTCAGGGGTAGAGAATCCAACGATATTAATGAATACAATAAAATATAAATATATATAAAAGTACGTTTAAACAAGCATTGCTTGTTTGTTCCAAAACAATAACAAGTATAAAACATTGCATTGTTCCAAGAATCGGAAAAACATGGAGAAATAAAAACACGTCGGTCGATTCAAGAAAAACAATGTAATCAATGGCCGCGACAGAGGACATCCCCAGCGTACACATACAATACCTCAAGAGCTGTAACTAAATTATATTTTAAATATTCACGCGCAAATTATTCAAAGTTCCCAATAAGTCCCGCTGAGAGCTTTGGTATCTTATCTCTTCTGTTATCATTTTTATAAATGTGCAAATGAGAGAGAAATATATATTAATATTTATTTTTGCATAAGTCATACAAAACCGCTCATCGGTTGACCTAGAACTGGGGATCCACGAATAAAAGGTCTAAATGACATTTGGTCCAACGGCAAGAGAACCCACACGATAAAAAATCCACGCGACATTAGATCCAACATAATGACAACAACAAAATTTCAAAATGTTTGTTTTTACTTTTAAACTTTTTACTCTTTAGTTTTAAATAAATTAACTAACTGATACATTGGTGACGAAATCATCGAATATATCCTTCGGAAAATTGTTTAAAAAAGTAGTCGTTCAGCTCAATGGACGAAAATATTGAATATGACATTGAAAAAAAAAGATTTTTTTATATTTTTTTACAGAGAATATGTGTGGAATATAAAAGCAAAGACAGCAATATCAAAAAAAATTAATGCGGTTATCCAGGATTGCTAATTTATAATGTACTGAATTCGACATTTTATAGGGAGCATGATTTTGGATTGGATACATAAAGTCTAGAATTTAGTACATTTTATATTAGTAATCCTCGTTGACTGTATTCAACACATTTTAAAAAAAAAATTCTATTGCTGCCTTTGCTTTTATACCCCACGTATATTAAAAATATTTTTTAGTAACAAGTGTCTAATAAAAGTAGTCAAAAACGAATATTTTGTATGTCATCATTTTAAGAGGTTTACTGTTAACTGCGTCATAGCAGAAGGGTTTTAATAATTATTATTACAGCCAAACTTGCTATGACGCGGTTAACGCGATATTTTATAATGTTACTAATTGTAACCCGTCAAAAATGACGGTACTTTTTACATGTCGGTTACTAAAGAATAATAATATTTATTTATAAAAAAAGAAAAAGAAGAAAAAAATAAAAAGAAAAAAATTATAAAATAAGTAACGGACAATATACGAAGTTACGGGGACAGACGGACGGACAGACAGCGAAATTATTATAATTGGGCTTAACGTAACATTTGAACCGTGTTACGAAGATTTCGAAAATATTACCAAAATTAAATTATGTAAGAGCCTAATAAATTAATTATCAATTCTTCTTCTTCTACACCCGATGCTGTTGGGTCGGGGTCCCTGCACCGCATAGAAGGTTCCAAACTTTTCCTGTCTTGGGCTTCGCTCTCCACGTCAGCCCGATTTAGTTGCAACCTCGCTTCGGAGCAGTCCTCCAACTGCTTCCGCCAGCTCCTCCTACGACGGCCCCTTCCACTTGAAACTCATATTTTAAATTGATGTACACCTATCTAACACAAAAATTTTGTCTGTCTGTCCGTAGCTTCCTGTAAAATCCGTAATTTCGTTCGAATTCACGGCTAAAAAACGAGATAACACGGCTGGAAGTAAGGCGCGAGCCTCGGACGCTCAAATGCCAGCGCGCCCCCCTAGCGACATTGCTACCGCTACCTCCTATGGACTGTCAAAAATATACTATATAGCTTAGCAAAGACGCGAACCATTTCATGTTGCATGATTTTTCACGGGTGTAGCCCAGTCTACATATTATAAAGACGCAATGAAGAAATGAATTGCATGACTCAGACACACGAATCATATCACTTTTGAATATAATATGATTTTACACATTGTATTGTGTGTTGGGTTCTTCAACTATCGTCTGAAATTTATTTTTAATTCAGATGGTTTTGCAAAAAAAACTCGTTTTTAAAAATTATGTCAAATTATCTGTTAACAACTTTCTTACATATTACACGAACCTCACATGAACCTCTCATGAAGTTATGCACATTATTCAACTCGGCTTTTAAAGCCATGTATTCACTAGGGGACAAATTGTCCCTCAACAGCACGCGCG
>JADDOH010023842.1:0-14512 GCA_016648135.1 Agrypnia vestita | reverse complement strand
CTAACCTATCGTTCCGCGCGAAGAGCCAAGGCGACAAAACAAAAAAAAATATCTCGGACTGACTCCTGACCTAGGGGTTATCAAACTATATTGGGGAACAGGGAAAACGGAAAAAAAATTCTCCAGCCTTCTGGCTTCCGGTGGGCGCGGTTTTATTAATTTGTCTTTATCTATCAATAAGTTGCCTTGTCAAGGAAGGTGGAGCGGGAATTTCAAACACTGCGGCGGGTTTATATACATTTATTACAAATGAAAAAAAAACGGTTAAACCTTACGTTCTAAAGCACTATTACTAATTTTATAACTAATCCTAACCTAGACGCCAGCAGTTCGACCGTCACAGAAGTCCGTCCTGTCCTTTCACATTCTGTTCAAACAAAAAAAATCACAACACACTAAAACACGTGTCCACTATCAGAGGCCCTCGTGGCCGCCATCTGGATGCCGCGGGTGGCTCGCCGCGTGGTCCAGACCTGGCGCGTCCGGCGGCGGGTTCCACGATCGGCTGGAGGCATCTGGCCGGAGTCTCGGTAACCCGCGGGAAGCGCACGTGGTCCAGGCCGCGGAAGCACGTCGGTCCTCTCCGGTCGCTGCTGGGGCCGAGCTGCAGAAAAGCGTCAGGCCTTCCTCGGGAGCCCGCCGAGGTGAAGCGGCCATCGCCTGGAACCGTCCAGAGCGCTGCAGGCCGCCTTCTCCTCAAGCGACGTTGACGGCGCCGCCCCGCGTTCTAGAACACACGTGGCGGCGGCTCAGGGCCCGCCGCCGCAGGGGCGGCCGCGGGCGAGGAGCCCGAGCTGTTGCGGCGGTGGCGGTCGGAACGAGACAAGGGGGCGTTCTTGGCCCGCCGGCTTCGACTCTCTGTGTATGCGGGGGAGGGGGGTAGCCTCCCCCACCCGCAATGGCACCCTACCAACCCCTGGCGGTGCGGGGCGGCAACCCGTGGTGCCGCGCGAAATTTAAAATTACCTAAATCTATTTTAAAATAAAACTTACATTCTAATTTACAAAGGACGCGATGCGGAACGTCACATGCAGGTCGCGGACGCATCAAATGCCCCCCCCCTTTTTGTGACGTGTCCGTATCGCGTGTGATTAAAATAATATTCTAAATAATATGCTATACTTTATACACTACCCTCCCGCGATAACCTTTAAACCTAGCCAGGATTATAATAGAATTTCTATTGCTTCACTTATCTCACGGCGCGCGCGTCTCGTATGTACCAGCCCTTTTTGTAATCATAGCCGTCGAAAAAAATCTAAAATATTCCACCTTCTCACATGAAAATGAATATTAATTGAAAATACCGCGCGCCCGCGGTCTACGAATAATGCAGGTTGGCGTTTTGATTCGTGCTGTCGCCGCCCTTGGCAACAACGGCTTCTGCCTACACGAATCTCCACCCTCCCCGAATTAACTTCGCGTTCCCGCATGCTACTGACTCTACCCGCGCCCCAGAATCCTTGTATACTTTCCTACACGGATATTCTGCGTATCGTCGTTTTCGTTCGTCTTTCCTCGTCGTCGTCCTCCTTGTGCATCCATATCGGCGCCCTGCCGATGATGGAGCCGTGCTCATGACCGCTGCCTGGGTCCTCCGTCGTCTCACGCTCGTCTCGCTTCGTCTACGTCGGTTCCGTGTCGCCCTGACACCGGAACGATTCTCTCTCGTTACCCGTATAGGCTCGTACACAAGGCTCACTTACGAAAAAACATTTACCCCGCAAAATTATAAAATCGGCTATGATAAAAAAAATAGAATTAAAAAAAAACACTCAAACTCGATCGCGTTAGAAAAAAACAAAACGGGCCGTTACACACGCGACATACGGTTTTTTAGCGTATGTACCTATAAGATAAATAAAGCACGTAGAAATTGTCCATAATAAGGACCTGGATATTCTAAACCTATCTTAGAAAATATTACCTACGGTCTAATACTTGTGCAAATGCACGTGGTGTGCTCGACCCGGCTCGAAATTCTCGGTAATGCCCACGCTCGGCGAGGCTTAACCCATCTGGTTGCGCGCTGCCCTCGGCCGGCCGGAAATTCCGAGAAGTGCCCCAAATTCGCCCTCTGACCACGACCACGTGCGTTTTACGTCAAAACTTTCATTAAAATCAATAAAACTAAAACTATCCTAATCTATTGTTGGGCACCACGATTTTTTTTATATGTATTCTAATTTACACACTATGAATTTAAACCGGCACAAGATTATAAAAAAAAATCGAAAAAACTAATCTCGCGGTTCTCTATACACTATTTCGCGCCGCTCCGACTTTCCTTGACATTTTGCACATTCTGACCTCAGGGTAGGTTCGCCGAGAAACACTTTCTCGGCGCGTCCTAGCAAAGGACGCGTGCCCTCACGTTGCGGGGCCATTTGATATACCAGAGTAGGGGGGGGTAAGGTCTGAGGGGTCAGAGGTGGTATAAAATCACGGTGTAGTAAACCGGCCGGGAGATCTCAGATCTAGGTATGCCGGCGGTTACGCCCTCCCCTAGGTATAATCAAAACGTCAGGTGACTGACTAGGACACTGATATCTCGAGGCGGGTGAAGGAATAGAAAAATAATGAAATCGAAACAATTTTACAAGTCTCTATATTGGGCACTGTAGCAAATTAATTTACATGAAACGTTAATCTTAACTTACATACGACGCAGCAAAGTGGTTACTAATTTAAAAATTACATGAACCCTAATTTAGAGGGAGAGGACCAAATTATAAACAAAGAAAGAAAAAAAGGCAAAACACATAAAAAATCTGATCTTACTGCTAAAATGTATGGTGACGAGATTAAATTAACACTTCGGTAGAAACAGGTGGGCGGAGAAAAAGTCTTTAGATCGGGGTAACCTGTTTCGGAGAGTTCGGCAAGTGTCTTCTTCGTGCTGCTTCGTGGTGGGCGGCGGCTTCTGGCGTCGGCGTCGTCCTCTGACTGTGTAGGCTACGTCGGCGGCTTCTGACGTCGGCGTCGTGGCGGTCGGTAGCGAGACGTCGCTTCTTTTGTCACTGGGCGTCGCGGCGGTACACTGTGCGTCGCGGTTTCTGATACGTCGTTTCTGGCGTCGCGATGCCGATTCGGTGGTCGCTACCGTTCGGACTTACTTTCTTCGAGAGTTACCAGGGTATTCGGCCGGACCGATTTTACGGGTCAGGCTAGAGTTCCTGGTCTCTCCACCTTCAGCTTCTAACTTCAACTCCTAATTCCAACTTCAACTCAACTCCTAACTCAACTCCTAACTCAACTCCTAACTCAACTCCACTCCTTTCTCGGCGGCTGGCTTCGCCTTATATTCTCTTCTCGCCGGCCTGAGGCGTGACCGACGGTGGAAAGGGGGCATCCCTTAGCTCCCTATTGGTCCGGATGATGTAGACCGTCTCCCGGTCGGGCCGCTCTTGATCCACCCTCGTCGTCCATTGGCTTCCTCTGGGTCCATCCCAGGCCCCGATGGACGTTACTGGTTACGGGACCCGGCGTCGCATATGTTACGCCCCCTATTGTTCTCCCAGTTTGCGGCTAATCTCGATGCTTTTCTGGTATGTAGGCCTAAACACTTTGTTATTTCACGAACGCTTTGTTCACTGTTCATATCCCTATCCCGTCACCAAAACACATTGCAAAATGAATTAAACTTAAGGAAAATACTACAGTACAAATTGGCAAAGGCGGAAAATTGAAAACACAAATCCGCATCAACACTTTACCCAACATTACCCAAAAATAAAACTGCTTACATATACATACTTAATTAAATCGACACGCCAGACATATTTTTATCGAGCAGTTATTTCTACCATTATTGACTAATTACATGGGATTGACGCAGGGTTTCATTAGATCACAGTAAAATTCCTTGAGTATGCATTACAATATTAATCTTATCATTAAGTCGTCGGTTTGATTCTTACAGTAGGCCTCCCAATATTTAACGTTATTTATACATTACAACATTACAGGTCAACCCTTATCATTTTACATTGATTATCTTCGATACCTCCACAAAATCATTATTATTTGTTTTTCTTTTATATATGATACACCGGACGGCATTTAAAATTTACCACTCCGCATATTCTCTTCCTTTATTTTTCTTTTTAATTTTTTTTCTTTAACAATGACAACATGTACTTGATACTTAGTTTTATTTTTAATTTTAGCTTAAATAAAACAAGCTATCGTACTTCTTAGTTGGACCAAACATATTGTCAATATGTGACATAGAGATACAAAACAAAGGGCTAAAATTATACAGACATCGTGGCATTTCTTAGTGAATCAATTAACATAAAAACTTATTTACACGGGATACATGCTTCAAGCGGGTCCCCTAATGTTAATGTTCGTATACATCTTTGTAATTTCTTTTGGGATTACAAAGTACATGAATTTGCATCAACGCCACTTTCCCGAAAGGAATGCTTACATATACTAACATAATCAAATTCGATAAACATTTTTTTTTTTCAAGAAATTATGTTAAACCTTATTACTAGAAGAACAATTAAGAAAACTTGGCGTAAATTAAATAATATAACATTATTTACACCTAAATAATGAAAATTCTTACTTCAATATGTAAGCTGGATTGAATGCAAAACATTTTTTTTGGACTTTCATTATACTAATCATTATCTTATCAAATCAGCTTTCTTCCACCCCTGGTATAAGAATATAGGAAAAGAATAAAAATAGAGAACACTAAAAAATTATATAAGCCACATTCCACCCGGCAGACAATTGAAAATTTTCCAAACAAGAATTATTTTGAGCTTTATTATTACTAGATTAAAACAACTATTTTAAAATAGACCGACAAATTATATTGCTTAAACGAGTAATCAAAACAATAATTGCATGTTTACAGATAGGTTATATACCTACAACCTACAAATTTGTATAAAAAAAACACAATATTGGGAGCTTGAATAACTAATGACAAATTAACATTATTCTTAAAAATAATTAAAACTCACAAATTAACATTATTCAACTAGGTGTATGTAATATATGAAAACATAAGACATGAAAGCCTCGATCTAAAGTAATATTAATGTTTATTCCAACACGGCATTTACTTATTTGCAATTAATTAAACTATTTTGTTTCAACCCCGTGTGCTAAAATTCATTCTGCAGACAGATTTCAAAAGACTAAAAGGTCGGAATCTTATATCCCGTCAACCGTGTTACATCTTTTCACGAGATAATATTCTATTACGTTGTATATTACATATTACATCAATATCAAACATAATACAATCAAGTTTTTTTCCTTTTATTCCGATCAATACATTTTTTTATTATTTGCCACAAGTTAGATTAATTCGGGATGATCTCGTTATCATTTCAAATTGCAATGTCCCGTTCATTTCGGTCCTTAGCTACATATAAAACGAGTAACCTCCACCTGCAGAGGTGGCCTGGGTTATCTAAATTATCATTACCTTACTTAAATTAAACATATCAGTTGCTACTTAATTAGGTACATATTACATTGATATTATGATTCACCACTTTGCCTCAATTTCTAATTCGGCCTCTACCTTCTTAATTGATTGACCCCTGTTATCTTTATTGATAATGACCGCCTGGTCGTGCGTTGCGGGATCTTCGCGCCCTTATATTAATAATATGATTTTTTTTATACGATCCTACATCCCGCGGATAGCGTCGCCATGTGGCGGATCGGTATGTCAGCGCTTTCTAAAACATCTCTATTGTCTGTCGAGGACAATAGTAAGTTTACTGCGACGACTTTCGGAATTATTATCTTGTTTTTTTAAAAAAAATGTCTTTCCCAAAACAATGGCGACTTCTCTAACAAACGCAGCTTTCTAAACCGTTGTCCCATGTGTTCGCATTTGGCCAAGATGTTCTTTCTATTGTTTAATCGGGGTTAGAGATATACGTCCCGCTGCAAGAAAAGGTTTACCGTTTTTACCCTTCCAAGATGTTACTTAAGAACAAAAGGTTGCGAACGTATTGTCCATCCTAACAAAAGGCCGTGCACTTTTAATGTCTTCGGCGATACCCAACGCCCTCGGCAACCCTAACTTTCTAATTCATTGTTTCATATGTTTTATGGCGGGCTACCCTAAGACGATCGTCCGTCGCAATGTTATTTTTTCTTGAACAATAGGTCACATATTTCGTCCTCGAACAAAAGATCGAACCTGCCGGGGCTGTGACCACATGGCGCGTGATCTTCGAAACATGGGCGCTTTGATTTCGGTATTGCCCTAGGACAAAATTAATAACCTGGTTCGCGTCATATTCCGGTGCATCAACTGCATCACTCTGGGTAATAGTTATTTTTCAATTATACAGCTTCCCTTTAATCTGAGTGAGCTTTAAAATACGAAAAATTCCCAGGAAAGATTTGAATAATTTGTGCATAAGAAATGAGAAATGGACAAGGCCTAGATAATTTGTGGGGAAAAAAATTAAATGAAGACTTACAAACAATAAATAGGTACTGCACTTGTATATATGGCAGCCCTGTAATATTGACAGTCATTGAATCCATAGATAAAATGCATTAGTATTTTGCTCATTGCTGTCAAAAATATTTCCACATGTTAAGGACGTTGCGATTGTTTATATTTTAGATAAAACGAATTTTAATTAATCATGGACTTCATCATCGATACCGTCGGTGACGAAGATCTCATCGATAAAGATGAAGTCGTTGGAGAGATCGACGAAACCGAATATACAAATGGTATGTATACTTTTAGGTTATACACACAATGTTTTACAATACTAGTTTTCATTTAAAATTTTGATGACAGAACAACCAAAATTATTTCATCCTGATACCATAAATGTATTCAGATTGATTTCAAATGCATAGTCGTTGTAAAAAGATGCGTGCTTTAAATATAAGCTCTTTAGTTTCATACTCTCATTTAAAACTAAAAATGTTTACCCTAAATGCGCCGAAAGAAGATAACTTCAAAAATATTTCGGGAACTTATCGATATGTTTTTGTGATAAGGTGTGTTGTCATTTTTTATTTGGAATACAGTATTTGATGCGCTGTTTCTTATTATGGAAGGCAAGAAGATTCACTTCACCTCAAGCCCATTCTTTGTTGTCTGTCAATTGAATTTGAAAATTGGATTCTTACCATTCACATTGTCTACACTTTGGAGCTCTTAAAGATACAAAAGCACCATTAACAATAGACAATAAATTAGCCATTTCTCATTTCATTGTTTTTAATTATATTATTCCAGTGAGCCAAGAAACTCTTGCAAAAATATTAGGCCGAGTTAAAATCGCTTGCGACAAAATAACAGAAGAAGAAGAAAAGGAAAAAGCAAACTTGAAAAAGCTCAGCGGCTACAAAACTGATGCGATTATTGACAATTTCTTCACTGAAATGGGGTGGGGAGCCAATATTGGAGACAAAACTAATCACAGGAAAAAAAAGAATTTGTTCAAGTTCAGCAACATTGACCTGGACACCGGGAAATTCTCCATGAAGTCGGCCACGGTGGATGTTGAGAAAGAAATGAAGAAAACAGTGTTGACTCCGGGACTAGAAAAAGAATTTTCACTGCCAGAATATGATATGAGCGATAAAAGGAAAAAGGCCATTAGAAAGGTGACAACTTCATTTGATTTTATTAATTTATATGTGCGGATGCGACATCTCCGGCTTGTTAATGATTGGCTATGCATTATGTGTAATGTGGTGGAGTGAATCTGTTTGTTTGATAAAAATCAAATGATTCGATTTGTATTTATTTCAAACATATAATGAATTTCCAATCAAAATAATACTATGCCAGTAGGTAACTAACTAACTAAACTAACCATTACGCCATTTACCGCAGGGGTATAGAGTATACAACGCCACATTCTTCTATCTGGATACAACACTTTTGCTTTGGCTACATCCATACATCTTTTCATGCATACATACAGCCAGCATTACATTAACTTCTACCTTGTTCGTCCTCACTTCATCAACCATAAATTTTCCAAAGCGTCTTAGTGACCGCATTCAATCTACTATCATTTTTGTTTTGCCAGTTCCAGGCTTCACTTCCATCAGAGTTGGCACTAGAACGCCATTATGTACCACTAGTCTTGCTATCTTTGATAGATTCTTATTGGTCATAATTGCATTTGGAGTTAGAGAAATGGAATGTGTGGGATTGCACAAACCTCCCCACATACTGGAAAAATTGTTTTATTTATTTATTTTTATTTATTACTGTGTTTCCTGCAGTCACTCTCCAATAGAATTCTCAACCTTGCCATCTCTACTTAACTCAAGGTAGAGATAACGTAATCCCATACTTCTCTATCCTGACTTAACAGTCTTTCCCCATTCACTTTAATATCTTCTCATGCTGTACGCTGATTGTTCAAGCTTCTAAGATGCTTCAAAATCTGGTCTACCTGATAGTAGCAAGTCTTCTATTGCCTTCCTGTTGCCTTCAATACTCGCCTTATATACTTTTATTACCACCCTCTCTTTACTAAATCCTCCACACAAAAATCATCTTGGCGATCCTTTCACATTTCTTTCAATTGTTCTACGAGCAGAACTATGTCAAATTATAAATTTATTTAATAAACCTTTTGAATGAGCCATTTGGTCTGAACCTTATGAAACATCAATAACTCATTATAGATGTTTTGTTTAGATTATGAGCTTCTGAGTCGATTGAGTTTTTAGGCATTTTTGGTTATTGATTTTTTAGTCCGTCTTCAATAACAACACAAGAGCACCACACCTTTTTTACTTAAATCATTGGAGACAAACTACGTTAAAAACTCCTTAAGTAACCGTGTTCTTGATACCTATAACATGACTTTTGCCGATCTCCACATTTTTGTCTTAAGCTTTGAGCAGTTTACGTTATTAGAGGTTTATTAGAGGTAAACTCGCGACTACCTCAGTACGAGGCTAAACGACGGCTAAATCAGTACATCCTACAGACATACAAATGAATCATCTTGATATAAGATTGAAATGGTTTTAATTCCTGACACAACTTGCGTCTTGTGTCGAGTTTTCTGAGCTATTCTTCTATGAGACCTCTTTATCCAACATCGAGTCTGATGTCTGTCAGATATAAAATAGGACGGAAATAGTGATGGTCAAACTATTTTTTAAACCAGTTATTTTGGGTACAACTATTTGGGATTTGAATCTGATTATATTGATGATTGATAACTCTGATATAATTGTTGATTAGTACCGGTGGTTGCCCGTCGAATTGCAAAAAAATCAGTTGCCGCAATCGGATAAAAATCTGAAGTAATGTTTAGTGTGTCACCGGTTAAAATATCATTTCTAGACAGAAATCTCCAGAGAAGTGAAAACAATATTAATATTTTCTTGCTTGAAATCGTTGACATTTAGAATTTATTTAAAGTGAGCAATAGCGAATCAAGGAGACTGATAGATAATTTTATTTTTGTTTGCATGTTTCTGACATTCAATCAGTTTATTTGATATTAATTTTTTAATGATTTGTTTTTACAGAATGAACGGGACAAAACTAAAGGACCCAATTGGTTCAACATTCCCGCTCCAGAAATTACCGAAGAGCTTAAAAATGATCTTCAAATATTGAAGATGAGATCAGTGTTAGATCCCAAACACTTCTACAAGAAGAATGATATGGAGGTGCTCCCTAAATATTTCCAGGTACGTAATCAACCATTCATTACGTATTAAATTTAAAAGAAACGTCAATTTCAAAAAAATTTGTCTCTAGAAAATGTAAATGTGTGCCATCCATTACAGATGTTAATATTATCGAAAAATATCATATTAGCCTGAATATAATGCAATATTTTTTACTCAAAATATTTTTCAAAAAACACTTGCGTTATATTCGGAGTTTGGGCCGTGTCCAGATGAGCGCAGCGCACACACCTAAGCCAACTGCAGGCACTGTTTATGCGTGTGTCAGTTGCATTGGTGAAATGGACCAGATAGAAAATAAAAACGAAGATGTGCAATTCGTCACGCAAGGCGAATGATAGTTTATCTTTAATAGCAATTGTGGCGACATGGTATGAAAGTGAATAAATCTTTGACATTTCATATAAGTTACTGTAGTGATACCGATTTTATTGAAAATAAATCAGAAATATAGAAAAAAATGCAAACTTTCTTGTCGCTTATCTCCGTAAATGTTGACATTTAACATTTTCATTTCAGTGTAAAGTATATTTTCTAATCAAAATTGCATGAAGACTTCCCCGAAGTTTTTGCTACTAGCTACGAGACACCCTGTATAAATAATAAACACCTTAAAGAAGTGCGCATTGTTAGTTTTTTATAACTTGTTAAAAAAAAAATTACAACAGGAGTTTTGAAATTATCGGGTATAATCAACTATAATATTAATAATATTACGGTGTTAAATTTGAATGAATTAAATGTTGAAGGATTTCAAATCAAGTGTGTTTCAATTAACTTTTTACTTTCTCCAATTTCCAGCGATAATCTAATAGATGCTTTTAAATGTGCGCTTCTTTCTCCCCCCTAATGCACTTCTATTTAGTAATATTTACAAAATAATCATATTATTTTCTGCATTTGTATCAGAACATTGCATCTTAAATATGAATTTTTCAATGTTTATTTTTTCTACTTATTTGTGCAGGTTGGTACGGTAATGGATTCTGCTCTCGTCCACCAAAATGAACGCCTGACAAAGAAGGACCGGAAAAGAACGATCGTTGACGAGCTGATGGCGGATGCCCAGTTCAACAGATACAATAAACGAAAGTACACGGAGATAATACAGGAGAAGAGGAAAACAACTTACAAGACTTACATCAAGGACAAGAGGTTGAAGAGTAAACAGCAGTTTAAACAGAATAAAAGAGAAAATAAACAAAATAAAAGATCCTGATTTATTGTTTCGCATAATTGTGTATTAAATTGGTTATTTTATTATTTGCGTACATTATTTTAAACTATATCTGTGTTAATACCATGGAGAACACAAAAAATTAACCTTTTCTCTCCGGAGCTGTTGCCCCTAATTATGTCAATATCTTCTGGAAGTATACTAAATATAAGGTTCCTATTTCCGACATTCCTTTTTAATGTATTTTTGGAGGTCGATGAGTCCTCCGGTTTTGGATAGAGTTGAACTCAAGGGTCACCACTCCGTTTGTAGAGTCGGAGATCTCTGCTGCGGTTGATGATGTAAAAGTCGCGATGGTTTGACAGGATTTATTCGATTACAAAACACAAGTCATAAAGAATACAGTAGAGTACAAAGATTACAAGTGAAAGCGTGACGTTCGAAGGTATGATGCCAAGGGCTTCCGCTGTATCCGAGAAGCCCCGCTGGAGTGAGATGGTTTGTATGTGGGCGCGTGCTTATATAGTCATTCAGAACAAAGGAATCGGAGGTGTTGTGATTTCCTCTTTACTCGGCCGCGCGTGTGGGTATTTAGCTTAGATCAGCGATGTGTCTTGGGCCACCACATATTTATGTATTGGATAAAATCATTACAATGTCCAGACGGTAAATTTTGGACGATTTGCGAATTCTTGCAGCGGCTCGTCGAATTAGAAACGTCTGCCTGAAACGCAAAGAAAATTTGAACTATGAGTTGCGGGAGTGGTCGTTTTCAAACTGGTACAGATTTTGAATAGACATCAAGCCCCTGGCCCCGGCACAATCATCTCAAGCAGCATTTTTTCTAATAGTTGAGTTTGGCGATCACGTAATATTGGATGTGACCAGATTAATTGAAAAATTCTTTTTAATTAATGCAGATGACCCTATCCGAGTCGAGATGGACCAAGAAATCCGAGAGTAGTTTCCAAACAATCTCATAGATGTACAATTCCTATTTAAGAGATTCTGTGAAGACAAAAACTAGGTATGTGCTCCATTGCAGTGTCAATGGTGTCTTCTGGGGTATTATGCCAGGTTTTCACAACCTTTCTGGCTGGTGTTTCAGGTCCTATTACGGGGTCCATCATCAGGGCTGATGTTCATAATGGACCCTGCAGTGGGATCCGAAACATTGGCCAGAAAGGTCGTAAAAACACAGTATTTTGGATGGCTGTGAAAACCTAAGAACATTTTTATGTCAATGGTAGCACACCTGATGAGCTTAATGCATCCATACCTACATTCAAACTGTTTGTACGGAACTGTACAATTACAATTTTCTTATACAGAGTGACTAGGAAGTCAGAGAATTCATGCTTAGCAGAATTTGAGAATTATTACCAAATTGAAATGTCTAGACGTGAATTATATTTTCACTGCACAACAGCTAGCTGATATCATTTTACTATTTCTTTGTTTAAAGGACTCAATGGGATTTAATAAATGTATGTTTATTGGAAAAGTTGTAAAACTAAACATTTAATGATTCATGTTTATGAGCTGAACCAATTGTTCAACAGTCGTACAGCTCTAATCTAAACAATAAAATAATAATGTTTACAATTTGTTCTTTTCCCTGGTAAGTGAACTCTCTTGGTTCTGAGTTTTGTTAGTTTAAAATGGTTAGTGTAGTGCATGCAAGCTTTAAAGTGCAAGTATAATATGGAAAGAATATCTGATTTGTATAACTAGCATTGAACATTATTGGATTAGTAAAATCCTTTTTTTAAATTTAGCGGCCATCTTCAATCCCAGTAGTCTTGCTGACAGATGCCATTTTTCAGTATTTATAACTGATTCAACATTTAAAATGATTTATTTAAGATTTTCGTCGATTAGTTCGGCTTCAAATAGTTCTTGATGTCGGCGGAACCGATTACTCGAACTAAGCAAGGTATTATATGCGACAAGTACCTATTCCTGATGATTGTTCCCTTGAATATTCAAGAAAATACTAAAATGGAATGAAAATATTTTTGAATTCTCACATTTTTGTAATATTTTGAAATCATTCCTTCGCTCAATATGTAAACATTTAAAAGTAAGCTTATCTTTATATATAGGATTATTCTTAAAGCGTTTATGATAAATTTTTGTAAACAAAAATTATGTAAATGCATTCTAAAAGCTATTCCGTATGTCCAAGATTTAAAAAAAGGTAAACCTTTTTTTAAAAACATGGCAGATGAGAAGTATGTATCTCTGCAGAATATTTTTCTTTCCAATCTGTAATGTCTACATTTATATGCACGCGATATCTTGTGAGACGACGGTTTCTAAGGAAACAGGAGAGCACAGGTAACATTTCGTAAGCCCCCATTCCATCTATGCCCCTTGCCATTTCGATGGTTCCTTTATAAACTAAGGTAACTACAAAATAACAATTTTACAGAAGTCAACATAGAGCTCTCTAGTGAGACAGGCATAGTAAAATCAAACCTTATCAAATGTATATAAGTAAAGCAATGAAATAAATGCTGTTTGTAGTTTGGCTGTACATACAAAATAAGCGTATTTGTCCACTTTTATGTCAGATTTTTTCTCTGAAAAAAGTAGAAATATTTTTATTTATTTTTGCACTGCGGTGAAGAGTATTTTCTTTGTAATGATAGAAAAAAGTAAAAAATGCTTTTTTAATATATATGGGATTTCGTAAGGGCCGTCGATTTATCAATTGATAATGGCGACGATAAAAAACTAACTATGTTTATAAGCACGTGTTCTTAATAATAACAATCTTTTAATGTAAAATGTAGCTGAAATAAAACCCCCAAATACAATTACCTGTTAAGTAAAACTGTCGATAGAAAAATATCGATAGTCCAAAATAACGATTACCGCTCGCTCATCTCTAGCTATCCTCGAGAAAAGTTTGCAATGTTTGTTTTTAGTTTGTGTTTGTCAGTTGTCAGAAATTCTCCAATGTGTTGCGCGCTGTCGTAGTGTCGTGGGCGCTGTGATATTTTCGCTTTTAACGTTTTAATACTCAAATTCTCGAAAGTGGTTATTTATAAAATGGCTTGTAATTATTACTAACCCATTTCAAATTACATTTCGCAGCGTGTCATATAATAGTGAGTGCCTTATTCTTTTTTCGTAAATTTAGAATTCTTTGTTGTTACCGTTTGCGTTTTCTCTAGTGTTATAATTTCTCTGTTTTCGTAATGATTTGGCACGGTCCATTGGGTATTGAAGCATGAAACTGACAATATTTATTCAAATGCCTAATGTTTTCTCTTATCATAAATCGAACAATGATTTAAAATTCTACTATTCATTATTTTTTCTATGTTGAATGCAACAAGTGACTCGCTTGGCCACATTTTTTATACCAGTTTTCCTGTTTGTTGATTTGAGTGTTTGGTATTAGATGCACGTTCAACAATATTTTAAATAATGTTTGCTATATATTTCTTGGACGTGCACTATAAATGTCTATTGAATTGTATCTAATTTTTATGCAATTCGTCTAATACATTGTCATCGGAATTTTTTAAGAAGGCAATTTAGATAACGCTTCGTTTTGTTTGGTCTGATAATAACATGATTTAAAAATATTTTTGCATGCTTAAATATTTAACTAATGTATTATTCCCGTATTGTAAAATGTC